>CM070017.1:5794586-5959586 GCA_036247105.1 Cirrhinus mrigala | reverse complement strand
AAACATTGCTTCTATATACATTTAGTTAAATCAAAAACAACAAGATTATAGTAAAAAATATATATATTATTATTACATAATAATAATAATAATAATAATAATAATAATAAATCATTATTGCATCAAACAGTTCAATCAGTAAAGTAATTTATAAAACTAATTTATAAATGTATAAAACATTGCTTCTGTATAAATTTAGTTAAATCAAAAACAACAAGATTATAATAAAAAAAAATATTTGTATTATTATTATTATTATTATTATTATTATTAAATAATTATTGCATCAAATAATTCAGCAGTAAATCAACAGTTTGTTAGAAGAAATCATTTAATTATCATTTAATAAATAAAATTACTTTTTAATAAATAAAATTACTTTTTATTTTTACACTGTTTCAGTATTAAGTAGTTCAATAATAGCTATTATTATTATTACAATTATTATTATTATTATTATTATTATTATTATTATTATTATTATTATTATTATTATTAAACCACTATTGTTAAATTATTAATACAATCAGTAGTTAATATTATTATTATTATTATTATTGCTATTATTATTAATAATAATAATTAATTATTGCAAACAATTGAATCAGTAAACTTATTTATAAAATAATTTAAAAATAATTTCTAAAGTATTTACATTGCTTCAGCAAAATACATTTTGTTCGTCCAAAATTAATTATTAGTAGTAGTATTACTGATATTTTATTATTCAGTTATTATTCTTCAATAATTATTAAATCAAAACAATTCATGATTTTTCTTAATAGTATAATACAATCAGTGCTAATTAATAGTAAAATAATAATAATAACAATAATAATAATAATAATAATAATAATAATAATAATAATAATAATTATTATTATTATTATTATTATTATTATTATTATTATTATATCATTATTGAATCAAATTAATCAGTAAACTAATTTATAAAATAAATTAAAACTATTTTTTAAAATATTTACATTGGTTCAGTATAATACATTTAGTTCACTCAAGAATAACAATTATTATTACCATTATTATTATAAATATTAGTTTATCATCATTAAATTATCATTGTTAAATAATTATTGAATCAAAACAATTGATTTTTACATTCCTTAACAGTATAATACAATCAGTACTAACTAATAGTAAAATAATATTTATTATTATTATTATTATTATTATTATTATTATTATTATTATTATTAAATCATTACTGCATCAAATAATTCAATCAGTAGTAGTAATTCACTCAATGAAAATAATGAATAATCAAAATAACATTTTTACATTACTTCAGTATAATAAATTTCGATAATACACTAGCATTATCATTAATAAACTGAATAATAATAATAATAATAATAATAATAATAATTATAATAATGTTTTAAAGTAAAAAAAAAAGTTTTTTAACTTTACTGATCAATAAATCCTCCAGTACAAAATACTGTGTATTGATGGCGGCAGGTGCAATGTTAATTTATTCACTAAATGCTGCCTCACTCACAGAATTAAAGTAATTTCAAGTTCAAATTAAATTCAGATGTGACTAAAATGATTACAAGTGGATGATTTGTATACTTTATAAATTTGCCTGTCCATTGCTCGTCCATTCTCCAGTTTGACGATCTGCAGTATGAACCACACAGACCGTGTGGTAGCTAACACATATTTCTGTTTGAAACCTGCAGTAATTTTACTTAACCTTATTTTATAATAAAACAAACTATGCTTAACCGTTAGCAAGGCTAGCTCAAAACAGGTGGCTAACCACCCACATAATGATCTCTTATTCGGTGTTACGATCATCGCCATAGAAACGAATCAATTCAGAATCCAAGGATGTAAACAGCTCTGACTAAACTCTATGAGTCGTCAACTCGTAATTATGGTAATTTCCGAAATGCTGTGAATGCAGCTTAGACGGCAAAAGCTACGATATTCCACAGGGTCGAGATGTGACCTTCAGGTAACCGAAAAGTTAGCAAAGACATCCGCGCTATGTGAAACATTCAAAGGGTGTTTTCCTATTATCAAACTCACTCACAGAAACAACATTTAGTGTGGGAGAAAAAAAAGCCTATTTCTCTAAAACTATTTCTATTACTACACAGTTGCACATGAATGCATATTTTGTGCATTAGCGGCAAAAGTGGGGCGTCCGTCTCTTTAACGCATGACAGATTCTATTGTCTTGGAGAGGCAGCAAGACACTGTGCCATTTAGAAGAAAAGCACAGTACTCCATTGTTTGATTAAACATGTTTGCGTGGTGAGCGATGCATTCTTACTCAGCCCTCAGAGACCGGCAGCCATTTCACACATCAGTTCAATATCAACTCCAGCACTTCTGATTCAATTTTACCATGTGCTGTTTGATGTGATTGTGCTAAAAGGGGAAAGAAAGGTGATAGCCATAGGTGATTAAGTATTTGACTGAGATTCATCTCATAATTTGTCCGTAGGCAAGCACACGTTAACACATTCCGTTCCTTTTTAGGAAAAAGACCAAATAGTAGGGCTTTCTGTGTTATCAGGTTCGCCAATTTGTGTGAACTCATAGTGAAAATGTATGCATCGAGGCTTGTTACTTTTCTCACTCACACAAAAAACAACATATTCTGTACTTCTCAAACTGCATGAAAACACCAAACTGAAAAAGCTGCCTGCTCATGCAAAACAGCCGAGGGGTTTTTAATATCAGAAGAGGCCATTCTTCAGGCATAAATCTACAGGATTTTTTCCTCCCGTTTTACCATTCATTAGGCAAAACTTTAATATTGATTGCTTAATAAATAAACAAACCTGAATAAAAAATAAAATAAGTTACTTAACTAAAATTACTGAAAGATAAATAGAAACATAAAAAAGCACAAAACAAAATTAATAAAATTAAAATGAAAATGAAAACTGAAAGCTAAATCAAAATATTAATAAATAGCACAAAATACTATATAACAGCATATAAATAATACTAACTATTTGGAAATGCACCTGGCAAGTTATTTCCAGTCATGCAAATATAGGTCATATTAAATAACATACTTCAAAAATAAAATAAAATAAAATAAAGTAAAATAAAATAAAAATGATGTAAAACTTAAAACATTACAATAAAAAAGTAATACATTTAATTTAATAAATTAAAATAAAAACAGAAAGCTACATCAAAATATTAATAAATAGTACAAAACACTATATAATAGCTTATAAATAATACTAAATATTTGGAAATGCCCCTGGCCAGCTATTTCCAGTAAATACCATACTTCAAAAATAAAATAAAACAAAATAAAACAAAATAAAATAAAATAAAATATACTTCAAGTAAAAATTAATCAAATAAAATACTGTGCAAATATTGCCTACAGGCACATTTATGTAATGGTAGAAAAATAGTATGACATCTAAATGTAATAAATAAATAAATAAATAAATAAATAAATAAAAGTAAAACCTACCTGAATAAAAAAATAAGTTACTTAACTAAAATAACTGAAAGCTAAATAGAAAATTTAAAAAAAGCACAAACAAAATTACTAAAAATTTTTAATTAAAATGAAAGCTCAAAGCTAAATCAAAATATTAATAAATACTAATATTAGTATTAATAAATACTAATAACAAATATAAATAAATAAATAAATAAATAATATTATAAAGATGTAAAATAAAAAAAATGAATAAAAAATACAAAAGCACAAAGCTAAATTACAAAAATTTTAAAGTGAAATAAAAACTAAAAGCTAAATAAAATTATTAATAAATAGTACACAATACTATATAACAATATATAAATAATACTAAATATTTGGAAATGCCCTGGCCACTACTGACGTTCATATCCATGATTTCTTTTTAAAAACCTAAATGTCTAATATATATATATAGTCAGAAAATTATAAAAGACATCATCAATGCACTTAAAAAAATGTATACGCTGTATATATTTACTATTGAATATAATAAACAAATAACACGCAAATGTTACCTACGTACATTTATGTCATGGTAGAAAAACAGAATGAAATCCAAATTTCAGAAAATGAAAAAAGCCATCATCCTCCCACTTAAAAATACATATGGTGTGGATATATTTAGTATTACATGGTAGCAAAATACTGTGCAAATGCTGCATAGGCACATTTGTGTAATGGTGGAAAAATAGCATGAAATCTCTAGGGCCGTTGCGGTGTGTGTGTGTGTATTCTTTGTGTTTGTGCTGTGATGTGTGTATTGTAGCCCAGATGGCCCTACACTCAGTTTCCGCTGTCAGTCTCATGATGAATCCACTAGATAGCGTGAAAACCAGAAGATGTGAGACATTCGGAGCCAAGACGCAGGACCGATCTATTAGGTTTCACGTTCTCGTCAAGTCACAGATTTGCAAAGAACTCGCGGTGCGAGAAGAATTCATGACGTTCATATTCTACCGTCATTACCCCAGGGTTTTCAGAGGGAACAGTGCTTATGTGCCAAACAAGCACATTTATTTTTAGCTGGCTTAACTGCCTGATGAATTCGGACTTTCTACACTTTCATCATCTGCCTGTCCATCCCGTTCTCCCCTCTGATCCTCCACTGGTTTTCTCTGGCAGCAGGAACGCGAGATCATTGCAGAGACAGAGCAGGATCTATAAATAGAGGATCAGCCAATGGCAGAGTGGAACCGCCTCCTGTATGCTGGTGGGTGACTACTGGAGTGTGTCAGCACCACTTTCTCTTTCCTTCTATCATTCCATCCCCCTTCCCCACCCTGCTATTTCTCTGTCCATATATCCCTGGCTCCTGCATCCCACTCAGTGTTGTCGCCATCATGTCAAGCGCCTCTCTCTCTCTCTCTCGCTCTCTTTCTCCAGGTGTCTGTTGCATAGTGATCAGATGGCCGCTCTTTTTCCTCTTCACCAGCTGTTCTTGCTTCTTGTCTCATGTTCTCTCCGCTTTGTTCTCCAAGAGACATTTAGAGTTCAACTTTAACATGATATCTCTACACTACACTAAACACCTGGAACAAAACATCACTACTGGAATAGTTCGACAAACACAAACATCGTCTACATAGGCAGGTTCCTACTAAGCAGCATCCTAACTGGAATGACACTTCATAAGACATCAATTTGTAACGCTCTATATACACAGTAGGCAGAAACTCTTTGCAAAACCCACCTCCTTTAGTTACTGGTGCTACGTCCGACAAGGCATGGCGCTTTCACGCCACACATCAGGTTCGCGCATAGTGAAAAATACAATGTGGAGCGAAGAGGAAAGTGACGATCATCGACAGACAAGACAGTACTTTTGGTATGAAACAAAGTCTCAGCTTTCAAATTTTGCAATTTTTTAAGAAATTCAAACAATAAATATCATTAAAGAGGCATGTGAACTGACCATCTCTTGTTTATTACTAGTTATAGCACAAAATAAACATTAACGAACATCAGAAGTTATCTTGTTTCAACTGTGGAAAGATGTCAATATACAACAAAGTTAATTTACTCTTCTGTCTGATTTGTTTGTCAGACAAGATTGACTGTACGCAAAACACAGCTCCCTTAGTTACTGATGCTATGTCTGACAAGCCATAAAGAGTACAAAATACTATATAATAGTATATAAATATTACTAAATATTACTTAAAATATTACATGAAAAGTAGTAATGTTCATTTGGCAACTAAATTAAATAAAAGTTACTAAACTAAAGTAAATGAAAGCTAAATAGAAACAAAAAAAATAAAAAAAAAATACAAAAGAACAAAAATCTAAATGACTGAAATTTTAAATTAAAATGAAAACTGGAAGCTAAAATCCAAATACTAATAATTAGTACAAAATGCTATATAATAGTATATAAATATTACTAAATGTTTAGAAATGCCCCTGGCCAGTCACGCAAGTACTAACATAAAATAAAATAAAATAAAAATAGACGTGTAAAACTTAAAACATTATGAAAATGAAAAATATTGCATTGGCAACTAACTAAAATAAAATAAGTTACTAAACTAAAATGAATGCTAAATAGACATTTAAAAAAAAAAAAAGATTTTTTTTTTTTTTTTTTTTTTAAAAAAGCACAAAACTAAATTACTAAAATTACAGATCGTCTGTCAAACTCCAGGCAAAGGGTCAACTGATTTCAACAGTTGCTCATCTCACAAAATGAGTCTAGAATAAGCATAAAAACATTTCACACACAAATATTTGGGCATTTTTGGCTATTTTGTCTAATGTAAGCTAAATTTACCTTATATTTTACAGTTTTAAATAATATAAAAAATTACAGTGATTTTAAAAGTAAAAGACTGTAAAATGCTACAGTAAAAACCTATTAAGTGGTTAACCGTAAGTTTCCCTACTATATACATTAAAAAAAAAAAAAAAAAAAAAAAAAAAACTGTATTGGACATTACATGTACTTTTATGGTAATAATATGGTAATTATATATTTTATATATATATATATGTGTGTGTGTGTGTGTGTGTGTGTGTGTGTGTGTGTGTGTTAAAAATGTAGCCTTAGAGTGCATAAAAGACATGTTCCTAATATTTAAATATATATTTGAATTATTACAAAAATTTCACTCATTTATCTGGTTACAATAGTACTTTTTGTCCAATTTCACACTTTGGATATAGGCTATCATGACAAATTGGTGACTTTTGTGTGATTAGACAAAATTACTAGATAAATGCACTATTAATCCAGGTGTTATTTAATCATTCCAAAGTTAATTCATTAAATCTGATCACATCTACAGTTTGCCAGTGGCAAAACTAGCTCTAGTAGGAAAGTGTTGTGTAAGCAGATTGTCAGTTACATATCACACAGAATGCACTTTATTTCTGACAAGTTCTTTCTAATTTTCTCTTTGAAAAGCAAAGTGATCGGAAAAGCCAGTGTATTGCTTCCACTGGTATATCACTCACCCATAATCTACTTACAGCAGATTTAATAGCCTGTCATATCACAATGTCTGCTGTTGCACTAATAAATTTATGCTTGGCTCATGCTTGATGCATAACAACTATAAATTAAACAAATTTGCTCAATAGAAAAAACCATTATTGCTCAACCTCAACCATTATTGCTGTATTTCTGGATCTCTTTAAACTATACGCTCATAAACATCTGCTCTTTCCACACTTGAACCCTGGAATTACACGCCAGATGACATATTCCCCATCATTTTATCACATGTAGCTGGAACTGACACCAGAGCTGTTAAAAATGCTGAGTTAGTGCTGTATGCTATGTGCTGCAACATCAGTATAAATCAAGACAGTCTCAGAGCCACTTTGTAGTGTCCACCGTCCTACGGGGCCCAATTAATTCAATCCTGTCTTTATAAAGCACAGTAGGGCTCTAAAACTCCCCCAATTGAATTTCTAAAGATGAACTCTTTGGTGAAAAAATGTGCCGATGTGATAGACGATTGATATATCCGTATATCCAAGATCATCAGTTTCAGCTGCTGACTGACTATACAGCCTTGATGTTATTGTTATTTGTCATTTAGCAGAAGCTTTTAAATTCCCAAATATTTGGGACAATGATTATTCATTAAATGCTATATTTTACATACTTGCACTTTATTTTATTCCCTCAGGTCCACTTAGCATAAGTCAAGTCATAATTTTCCACCTACAATGCTTTCTCTGAACTACACAACTTTTTAAAAGTTAGGGGTCAATTAATACTTTTGTTCAGCAAGGATGCATTAAAGCGTGTTTTTACTGTATTTTAAATAAGACATTGCATGCAAAAGTCACTTTTACATAGTGTTTGTATATAAATGTGTCTTAGCAGCGTGCGGACAACCACCGTACAATGATAAATATCAAATTTTAATCCCCATAAAACCTAAAACCTCAATTATCAAGCTGTTTTGATTTTCTAAACAGTATGACATCACACTGCTCAGGCTCCACCCACAACTGCTGACAGACTGTCCCGTATTAGCATATCTCTGCCCTCACCCAGCTGTACACGGTCCACCATTTTCTCCACGCTTGAGCAGCTGTAGCTAAAACAATGTCTCGTTAGCAGTAACCTATTTGTTGAGTCAACTTAAAATAAATTTTTACCCCCCTGCCTCATAGTTTTAAGTTCAGTCAACTCAAAAAAGTTGAGTCAACTTGAAATGTAAGTTGTACTAAGTGACAACTTAGATATTTGAGCTGATTCAACTTAAAATTTTTAACCAGTTTTTTAGTTTAGTCAACTCAGATATCCAAGTTGTCACTTAATACTACTTAACATTTCAAGTTGACTAAACTTATTTGAGTTGACTGAACTTGATTTAAAGGCAGCGGGGTAACAAATTATTTTAAGCCAACTCAACAAATTTGTATTTTAGAGGGGGCGGGGTGAGCAGAGTTCATTAGCATTTAAAGACACATGCATCGAAACGGATCAATGCGAACAGAGCTGTTTTTGACAGTAGAAAGGATGTTTTACATGAACATTGAGAAATTTTAATCTAAATATGTTGCAGACATTTCATGAAAACCCTAAAGAATCATACCAACTTGAAAATGAACATCCAATTTCTAATATTTGAATGGTAGTGTATGTTAGCCATCTTGCCAAATTAGATCGCCTAAATTAAGACCATCCGTTCAATCACACAGTCTCACCTCCGAAGACACCCCAGCCAACACTAACATGCAAAATTACTGACAGAGAAGCATCTTTATGACTGGCTAATGCACACAGATTCTTCTTTGCTCTGTAAAAAGCCGAGAGCTGTTATGGAAACAAATGTGTGATTTCAGGACACCTATTTCAGTGAAACCTGCCAGGTAGTAGAAACATTTTAATGAGTGGTATTCCTAAAATAAATGCTTACAGCAGCTTTTAACAAGCTGTTTTTGCTTCTTAAAGGGGTACTTTACCTAAAAATTAATCTTCTGTCTTTATGTACTCACTATAATATTAGTCCAAACTTTATTTCTTATTAAGCTCCAAAAGAATAAACACAATAAAAGTATCATTAAAAGTGGTTCTTGCACTATATAATCCAAGACTTCTTTGTCCTAAAATTAAATATGGCGCCACTGATGTCAATGACATTTGCTCTGGGGATGACATTTGCTCTGGTGTTTGCAGTGATTCCCATCAAATGATGTTATTTTTCTAGTCAATAATGACTTAAATTTTGATCAGCTCACACAAAGCCATAATATGGCTTCAGAAGATGGAATGACTGTGTGACTATGCTTTTGAGATCCATCTTTTCACACCGAGGACAACTGAGGGACTCATATGCAACTATAACAGAAGATTCAAACGCTCACTGATGCTCCAGATGAAAAAGCAATGCATTAAGAACTGGGGGTGAAAACTTTTGAACAGAATGGAGATGTGTACATTATTCTTATTTTGCCTAAATATCATAGTTTTTCATTTAGTACTGCCCTTCAGAAGCTACAGAAAATACTTACATGTTTCCCAGAAGACAAAATAAGAAAAATGTACACATCTCTATTCTGTTCAAAAGTTTTCACCCCCCAGCTCTTAATGCATCATTTTTTATTTCTGGAGCACCAGTGAGCCTTTAATCCTTCTGTAATAGCTGCATACGAGTCCCTCAGTTGTCCTCAGTGTAAAAAAAAGGTGGATCTCAAAATCATTCAGTCATTGCTGGAAAGGGTTCAAATACGCAAACATGCTGGAAAACCAAAGAATTTGTAGGACCTGAAGGATTTTTTTTTAAAGAACACCAGGCAGTTTAACTGTTCAGGACAAACATGACAACTATCACTAAACAAAATAACACAGCTGTGGATCTTCACGTAACACGGTATTAAGAATCAAGTGGACGTAAACTTTTGAATGGGATCATTTTTATAAATTTAACTATTACTTTCTCTTGTGGACTATATGTAAACATCTTTTATGTTAAATATCTTCTTCAGGTACTAAGAAGATACTACTAAATAAGCAATTACATGCATTTTGTGTGATCCCTCTTATTTTGGTAAAATAATTACCATTTTGCAGATTCTGCAAGGTAAACTTTTGACTTCAACTGTAAATGCTTCAATGCTTCAAATTTGGGTTTCCCCAAATAACCTGTGTGTTCTCCTTTAAACTCAAATCAAACTACACTGTCATGTGATGAAAAAACCCTTGACAAGTCTGCAGTTTACCAACACAAAATATTAAAACAATGTACAACACCAGTTGTTTGGTTCCTCTTGACATTTTATTTTTAATGATTCGGAAAGGGGGATGCAAACTTTGACCTCAACTGTATTTGAAACATAAATCTTCGGAAACACTGTAAAAGTTTCACTTTTGATGAATTATGTAAATAATGCAATGTACGTTTGCTGAATAAAAGTATTAATGACCCCAAACTTGTAGCTCATGGTATTATTCATCAGGACATGCTCAAGCTGCTAAATACTGAATGTGTGTTGATAACCATGACAACTTCAGAGCTATTTTTGCAGCTTAGTTCCCACAAATGGTCTCAAGGGGCTGGTAAGAGCTTTCTATAGTGAACATTTACTTATAACACAGCTTTCTATATCTGTGATTCTCTGACTGTTCTTCAACCCTTATAAAATTGCCCCCGACTACTAACTAGAGGGCTGTTTTGCATCTCAACTCTTAATGGCTTTGCTGGAGTTCAGACCCAAGAGAGCAGATCTCCCTTCAACCCCTTCCATGATCTCCTTTCTGCGAGCATGAGCTGTCAACATCCCCTCCTCTCCGTCCCCGTCCATTGCCTAATTTACACTTGCAGGATTTAAAGCGCCGCCAGCCATTTGCACCTTTGAGCAACATCCTCAAACACGCTGAAACAATCTCACCCTCACACGCTCAGCCGTGTGCCCTCTCGCTCTCCCACACAAGCATCTATGAACATTGGCTCGGTCTTTCCGCTGCATCCTACACGCAGAAACGCAGAGAAAACCAGGCACATATTCCCATACGCCCCAGAGGACTTTTTTTCTTAAGGAGTTCCAGGTTGAGTGCCGTGTGTGTCCTGGGTACATGCCAGATGGAGGCCGGGACCATGCGTAGGATTCATTACCCAGAGCTTTTTGTTTAACACTTCTCCCTCTCTGTCCTCCAGAAATCTATTATTTACAGTAATACTTTACTCGAAAATCACCATTTGGACTGCAATGATTGCTCTCTGTTAGTGTTGTTATATCACATTTTTGCTTTCTGATGGCGAATATTCAGTCTCAAACTGGAATAGTTCTCTCAAGGAACTTATGATACTATGTGATTTAAGTCTAGTTGCATTATATATTAATATACACTGCTGTTCAAAAGTTTAGGATCAGTACAATTTTTAATGTTTTAAAGTCTTTTAAGCTCATCAAAATTGCATTTATTTGATCAAAAAAACTGTAATATTATGAGATATTATTGCAATTTAAAAATGACAGTTTTCTATTTTAATATACTTTAAAATATAATTTATTTCTGTGATGCAAAGCTGAATTTTCATCAGCCATTACTCCAGACTTCAGTGTCACATGATGCTTCAGAAATCATTCTAATATGCCGATTTATTATCAATGTTGGAAACAGTTGTGTTGCTTAATATTTTGTTCGAGCCTGTGATACTTCCTTTCTTTGATTCTCTGATGAATAAAAAGTTAAAATGAACAGCATTTATTCAAAATAGAAATCTTTTCTAATAATATGAGTCTGTACTATCGCTTTTTATCAATTTAACATATCCTTCATGAATAAAAATACTAATTTCTATCAAAGAAAATAAGAACGAAAAAATGTACTGACCTCAAACTTTGAACGGTAGTGTTGTATTGTTACAAAAACTTTCTATTTTAAATAAAAGCTTTTCTTTTTAACGTTTCATTGATCAAAGAATCCCGAAAAAAGTATCAGAAAAAAAAAAAAACACAACTGTTTCCAACACTGATAATAAATCAGCATATTGGTAATTCAGCTTTGCATCACAGGATTGAATTGTATTTAAAGTCTATTAACCCTTTAACTGTCACTCCCTATCTTGAACGTAGACATGAAAATGCACTATTTTAAATTTTTATAATTCATGAAAACATTTCATAATATGATTTTGATGTACAATTTCCATGGTAATGCAATGTCTGATTTTAAAATGGTTTTCAAAGGATGAATTTTGAGATTTTAAGCTTTCAGGTGATATATAATTTCTTAAGATTTCTATTAAAGGCAACAAAGAAAGTCTTTTTGTGACAAAGGTCAGAACTCATGTTATGATGTAGATTTTTGAGGTGCACTCTTGTCATAAATTATTCTATTACTTTTCCTACATAATTTGTAACACAAAAGAGTGGTAAAATATCTATTTAGGAGTCTTAGACCTTCCCAACGATATATAGTTTGTCATGATTAGATTAGGATTTATTTGTAAAATGGTGAAGTAAATGGCGTCCCACAGAGTGGACGGTGACAGTTAAAGGGTTAAAATAGAAAACCTCAATTTTAAATTGCA
Organism: Cirrhinus mrigala; assembly: GCA_036247105.1. NCBI lineage: Eukaryota > Metazoa > Chordata > Actinopteri > Cypriniformes > Cyprinidae > Cirrhinus > Cirrhinus mrigala. Next base: position 5,947,106 of record CM070017.1, on the reverse strand, counting down.
ATAAAATTTCACAATATTAGTGGGGGTTTTTTCCGTATTTTTGATCAAATAATTTCAGCCTTGATGAGCATAAGAGACTTCTTTAAAAAATATTTAAGATCTTACAGATCCTAAACTTTCTAACAGCTGTGTACAGTATATATATGTATATATATATATATATATATTATAAAAATAAAAATAAATAAATAAATGATAACTGAATAATATAAATTAAATAAATTGAATAATTCTCAAAATTGAGATTATAGGCAATATCAATACTGTTATAAAATAATAATAATAATAATAATAATAATAATAATAAAAAACTAAAATTAAAATAAGCATTAATACCATTGTAGCATTTCCCTGTAAAATAAAAATATTATTTTACATTACAACTATTACAATACTAATATTTACAGCTTTTCCTAATTTGTACATTTTCAAATATTACCCATAAAACGTTTATTTCGATGAAAAACCACAGGGTGTAAAATTGTGAAATATTATTAAAATTTTAAATAATAGTTTCCTATTTGAGCATCTATTAAAATGTAATTTATTTCTAATGCAAAGCTGAGTTTTCAGCATCATTATTCCAGCCTTCGGTGTCACATGATCATTCAGAAATCATTCTAATAAGCTGATTTGCTGCTCAAGAATTTATTACCATCAGTGTTGAAAACATTGCTTATAATAGATTGTGTTCACATTCAAAAGAACAGCATTTTTTTTTTAAATGGAAATATTTTGTAACATTCTAAATGCATTAACCTTCACTTGTAATGCAATCTTACTCAGTTTCTTTCAAGAAAAATCTTACCGACCACAAACTTCTAAAAAGGTAGTGCACAACATAAAAGGTTGAATGAACACACACTCGGCTGCTTACTTCAGTGAGGTGAGGGTTGGGGTTGAATCCGCATTGGTTGCACACCACGGAGCGACACTGCGTGCACTTATTGCAGTTTGGTTGGCCATCTGTGGTGCCCGTCAGATCTGCGGTCTTGCACACCGGACAGAGCTTGCTGCTGGGCATGGGTGCGATCTGGGGCAAAGAATAGGGCGAGGTGGGTGCGCTGCTTCCGGGCGAGACGGGGTGTCCACCTTTGCTGCTCCCCACATCCACCTGGAGGTTCTTCCGTGCAGCTTGACCCTGACCGGGTCCCTGAGGCTGCGTTTGCGCTCCAGGACCGGGTCCTGCACCCGGCGGACCCCCGGGTTTGGGTCCCATGCTCGGGTCTGTCTGATTAGGTTTGCCTTGGATACTGTGAAAGGGAAAAAAAAAAGTGTGAATTAAAAGCAGAGGTGGTGTGGCATGTGTTTGAAATCAGTGATAGCTGAACACTTTGTTGAATCCATCTGCCCAAGGGATTCACGGGAGGAGATTTAAAGAGCTTTGTGCCGCAGCTTCCTGAGTAGTTTGAATGAGAATTGAAAGATAAATCAATACAGTGAGGCAAATTCTGGGGGTGGAAACAGACAGATTGAAGAGGACTGTTCATGCTTCTCTAAAAGAATCTGAAAATGTTATCTGCAGTGACAGGGCTTTCCGCTACAGATAAGCATAGTTAATTGTCTGAAATGGTCATTCCTGAACTTTGACACAGAACAGAAGCTGATTAGTGGCAAAGTGACAAAATTGTTGCTATTATAATTGGATCGGATGTTAATTAAAAAAACAGACTGTTGTTATGAATTAATTATCAGTAGAGGTGCTTATGAAGCCAAGCACTGTTGCTTTTGCTCATACTTATGGTTAGAAACTTTCAAAGCCACTAATCCTTAATAATAACAACAATAAAAATCATTATGCACCAAGTATTTATGATGTTATAATAATAATAATAATAATAATAATAATAATTTTTATTATTATTATTATTATTATTATTATTATTATTATTATTATATTAATATATTATTGATAATATAAACAATATTTTGTTATTTATATAACAAAATAGCAATAATAAAGTATGTTATGTTTTTACAGTATATTGTTATGTTATTGTTAAAAATAGTTTTGTATACTGGATTGTTACAATACATAATAAATAAAGATGATGCATGTGTTTTTACAGTGGTCTAAGGATCTATCTTTAATTCTAACTTAATTTTTAAGTTATACATGTCAATTTTTTGAATATATATAGGCATAATAATAATAATAATAATATAAATGAAATGAAATGTCTCAATTTAATATTTATAAGAATAATACTAAATTATAATAAAACATGTTATGTTTTACAGTTTTATAACTAATTATAATTTTATAAAATACAGTTTTGTATATTAGATTGTTATAATAATAATAATAATAATAAATAAAGATGATACATGTGTTTTTACAGTAGTCTAATGATCTACTTTTAATCATAATTCAGTTTTTTAATTATAAATGTGTCAATTCATTTAATATTTATAATAATAATAGTAATAAAGCATGTTATATTCTACAGTATATTGTTATTAATATAATAAAATACAGTTTTATATTAGATTGTAATAACAATAACGACAACAACAACAACAACAACAATAATGTTTTTACAATATATTGTCATTAATATAATAGAATTTTGTATATTGGAATGTTACAATAAATAAATGATGATGATAATAATAATAATAATAATAATAATAATAATAATAATAATAATAATAATAATGATAATGTCAAAGATTTTTAAACATCAGAAAACAGACAGAAACAAAAAGTTCTGTTTTCTGTGAATAAGAAAGTTTTGGCATGATTTGGAAAAGATAGTTGGGATGACAGGATGCAGAAATTGACCATGAAGGACATCTCACAGGTGACTGAATGCTTCATTCAAAAAAATCCTTTCACTTGAAGCATTTTAATAGAACTGTTGTGCACCGCAAACACAAACACACTTTCTACTACAAGCATCTTAAAAATCTTCCAGTCTGACAGTTTTATCATTGTTCTCGTACTACATCATGCTGCAAGTTTGCTATGAATACTTCTTTAGAAACTTCTGGTGAAGCCGGTACGAATAAGAGCCGTGTATACTTAAGCATTTAATCAATGTTCTTTAATGAGCTATTTATTGTAATTTCACTCAGAGGAACTGCCAATGGCGCTTTTCAAACCATGATCAATACACATTATGTAAATCAAGGAGCTGACATGACGGAATCTCAACCAAATGCCTTTATAAAACAATATAATTACCCAAGCAAGAGATGCTGAACGTGTGTTGCTTTCAAAGATTAAATGCTTTAGTATGAATGTGAGTCATGGAGTCTGTCATAAAGAAAACTGTCATTGCATAACTGTTTTAGTCTACTAGTATATTTTATTTAAGATGCATTTTGTTAAGCTTACTAAACAATAATGACACTTTCACAAAAATATTTGACAAAACTTAGTGGTGCCCTATACTGATGTAGGTAACTATAATGAATTTATACTTTTTATATATTTAAAAAAAAAATATTCTACATTTTAAAATATTAGAATGAATTTAATCAGAGCAGTATTTTTCAGATTCAAAATGTTGAATGAACGAATGAAAAAAAAACAACAGTAAAGTTTCTCAAAATAAATAAAATAGAAAAATTAAATAAAATTAAAAAAATAAATAAAATAAAATGAAAAAATTAAATGAAATAAATTAAATGAAATAAAATAAAGGTCAAAAGCATACCTTGAACAACAGAATTTATATTTTATGCAGAATTTATATTTATTTTGAGTCCTCTGACTCAAAATGAATGAATGAATGAATGAATGAATGAATGAATGAATCTTAATTAACCAGTTACGTTTCTCAAAATAAATAAAATAGAAAAATGAAGGGGAAAAAAAATGAAATAAAATAAAATGAAAAAAATGAAAAAAAAAAATAAAAAGGGTCAAAAACAACAGAATTTATATTGTATGCAGAATTTATATTTATTTGGAGTTCTCTGATTTAAAATGATGAATGAATGAAACTTAATTAAATTTCTCAAAATAAATAATATAAAAAAAATTAAATAAAATAGATAACAACATAAAACATATAAAACATAACATAACACAGGTCAAAAACATAGATAAATATTTTCTATAAAATAAAAATGAAATAAAATAAAATGAAAAAGTGAAATATTTTATTTATATTTTATGCTGAATTTATATTTATTTTGAGTTCTTCGACTCAAAATGAATGAATGAATGAATGAATGAATCTTAATTAACCAGTTACGTTTCTCAAAATAAATAAAATAGAAAAATGAAGGGGAAAAAAATTAAATAAAATAAAATAAAAAGGGTCAAAAACAACAGAATTTATATTGTATGCAGAATTTATATTTATTTTGAGTTCTGAATGAATGAATCTTAATTAACCATTTAAGTTTCTTAAAATAAAATGAAATAAAATAAAATACAGGTCAAAACCATTTATATTTATAACAATTTATATCTATCATTAGTTCTCTGGCTCAAAATGATGAGTGAAATCAATCAATCTTAATTAACCTGTTAAGTTTCTCAAAATAAATAAAATAGAAAAATGAAATAAAATTAAAAAAATAAATTAAATTTAATTTAAAATTAAATTACAAAAAAAAAAAAACAGCTCAAAAACATCATGAACAACAGAATTTATTTTCTATGCAAAATTTATATTTATTTTGAGTTCTCTGGCTCAAAATGATGAATGAATGAATGAATGAATCTTAGTTTCTCAAAATAAATAAAATAGAAAAAAAAGAAAATTTAATAAAACAGAAAAATAAAAATATGAAAAAATAAAACCAGAGATTTTGCTCTAAGACTTGAATCACTGAGAGAGAGAGAGAGAGAGAGAGGGAGTGACTCTACTGCATCATGTTGCTTTTTGCTTTCTCACATATTTGAGCCTTTTCAATTAAGTCTCACTGCTAAAATTTACAGCTGCCTGCTTTCTAACTTTCGCTTCTGTCGAACCCTTTCCTGGCCTCTTTTTTGCCTTTTTTAAGTCCCCAAGTTGCCTATAAAGGCATGAGGGGGTTTGTGGGCTACTCTGAGGTCGTTTATCACATGTCAACAGCAGTAATGATTTTCTCTTCTTCTTTCTTCCACAGGCTGGTGCTGGGATTAGCGAGCAATTAGAACGGACTCTAAGCTTTCTCTATGGTCATAACAAAGTCTCCAGAGAGCCGCCAAACACGACTGTACGGGTACACACAGAGCCTCAAATGCACACGCAAGACACTTCAAAAGCTTACACTTCCCCTGTCAGATTCTGAGGAGAACGAAAAAAAGCGTGTGAGAACCAAAATAGCAGGTTTCACAGTAACGGAGTCAGGCTGAGACTCGCTTGTGTGTGCGAGTATGTGTGTGTGTGGAGATGTGCTCGCTCTGTTGTCTGTCCAGGAATATTTCCAGCACCTGGTCCCTCATTATATGCGGCCCTAAAACTTCAAGTGAAACTTCAGCGGCAGAAAAGCAGGCCGCCTTTCCTGTGCCGCTTCATCTAAAGCCATTACCAGGGTCTGTATCAACTGAGACGCGCCAAAGCGGGAGAAAAATTCATTATTTGAGTGTCAGCTTTGTATTCTGCGAAGAAATTTAATCTCAGTCCAACTAGGGATCCAAAGTCGCTTCCCAACATTCAATTTACACACTATATTGACTTCGCAACAGTTCAGCTCAGGTGGAAAGGCTTACAGGTACAATCCAATGGCACACTATAATCTTTCAGTACGTTTAAAGATGAAGGGCATCATTTTTCTACATGAAAAGGCTTTCTTCTAACCCAAGTCAATATGTATTGAAATATAAGTAGGCCAAATGAAACACATCAGATTACGGAAGTAAAATAGGCTTACAATGCTGAATTTTAAATGTCAACTCCACACACATATTTCCCATTAGGGTGTTAATTGCTTACAATTGACTAGCTTTGTTTCAGTCATTACAAATGAGCCATTAAAATGCAGAAAGCATGATTAAAAGCTAGTCTAAATTAAGAATTCAATGACTTTATATGTTTTAATAGGCAAAAAGGGTTTCTTTGAACTATCTGGCTCAATTATATTGTTCAGAGGTTGCTGCTTCACAGCTCAGTATTGTCTTTGTTTCAGATGTTTCTACAAAAATTCTTGGCATGCAGGAAGACTACAGAGCTATCCACCTTATTTTTCCCATAAGAGTGGGTGCAACCATTTGTACAATTTTTGTGCCTAGCTTCCGGTCTCATCCACTTCCAGCTATATTTAGCTGCACAAAAAGCTCATTTTAGTGCTTGATAATGCAAACTGGTGTGTCTTCCCATACTGTTTTAATGTATTATCTTAATTATGAACACACTGGTTTGTAGTGCAAACTGTTTTACCGTTTACTGCACTTCGATATTCTTCTCGTTATTTTCCTATGGCGGATTATGAACCGGACGTCTAGCACATTACCAGAAAACAGCTTACTTCCGCATTGAAAAATAAGGTGGATAAAAACAATAGTGGAGCTTACATTATTTGTTCTAAGAATAAGTAATAAGAAATATAAGAAATAATTATTTTATTTGCAATTCCTGAAAATAAAATAAAATAAAAAAATAAAATACAGTGGTTTCTACCAAAATTCTTTGGAAGACATAAACGGAAGTAAATGAGACAACTGCTGGCATGCAATAAGACTAAAAAGCAAATCTTTTTATCAAAGAATAAAAGAAGAATGTTATGAGAAATATTTTAGTTCATACTGCAATTCCTGAACATAAAATAAAACAAAATAAAATAAAATAAAATAACTTGTTCTAGGAAGAATTTAATAAGAAATATTTGAGTTCAAATTTATTTCTGAAAACAAATCAAAACTGGCATGCAAGAAGACTAAAGCTACAAAAACAATAGCACAGTCATTTGTTTGAGGAAGAATTTATTGAGAAATATTTGAGTTCAAATTGAGATTTCTAAAAAGAAAAGAAAAGAAAAGAAAAGAAAAGAAAAAAAAAATAACAGTGGTTTTTACCAAATTATTTGGAAGACATAAACAAAATGAAATTACACAACTACTGGCATGCAATAAGACTAAAAAGCAAATCTTTTTATCAAAGAAGAATCAAAGAAGAATGTAATAAGAAATATTTTAGTTCATACTGCAATTCCTGAAAATAAAATAAAATAAAATAAAATAAAATAATAAAATAAAATAGTAAAATAAAATAAAATAAAATAAAATAAAATAAAATAAAATAAAATGTTTCTACCAAAATTTTTTGAAAGACAAACAGAAGTAAACATGAGACAACTGCTGGCATGCAATAAGACTAAAAAGCTAATTTTTAGTTATTTGTTCTAGGAAGAATTTAAAAAGAAATATCAAGTCAAATTTATTTCTGAAAAAAAAAATAAATAAATAAATAAAAAATGGATTTCACCAAAAATCTTTGGAAGACATAAACAAAAGTAAATTCTGTTTAATGCTGGTATGCAAGAAGACTAATAAGCTACAAAAACAACAGCACAGCTTGGGTCATTTGTTTGAGGAAAAATTTATTAAGAAATATGTGAGTTCAAATCGAGATTTTTAAATTTAAATTAAATTAAATTCTATAAAAGTAGGGGTGGACAATATGGCAAAAATATAATCAAAATCACACGTTGCAATGCTTTGTCATGTTGGTTTTACTATTTTGCAAGTTGTCTGAGCAGTACAGCCAAGCTAATTTCCTCTGTGGCAGAATTAAACACTCTGACATCCTTCAAATAATTTTCACACGGTTGATAGATTTTTTTTTTGTTGTTGTTTTTTTGCTGAGGACATTTCATCACCTCTATATATTTATTAAAGTAGGAAGAATTATGCACCCAGTACACTCTGAGGCACTGCTAATATCAATATGCATTGAGTTTATCTTAATGGAAATCCTGAGGCTTAACCTAAACAGAGCAAGCTATATATTGCCACAACTTCATTCAGTAAAAACTGAATTAAACAGTGAAGCAAACAGCTAAACACACTTAAAGGACACCTATTATTTCAAAATGTAATATAAGTCTCAGGTGTCCCCAGAATGTGTCTTAAGCTTCAGCTCAAAATACCCCACAGATCATTTATTATATCATTCTGCTAATGCCTAATTTGAGTGGACGCTGAAAGGCGCAGTTTTCGTGCATGTCACTTTAAATGCAAATGAGCTGCTGCTCCCTGCCCCCTTTTCCAGAATAGTCTGTGCCTTTACAGCTCATAACTCTGATTTAAAAAAAAAAAAAACAATTTGGTTTTGATTATCATATCTACCGTGCTAATCTTAAGTTTTAAAACAATATCAGTTTAAACTTCTCATATATGTTTTTCTAAGCGCACACATCCGAAGCACACATTTTTTTCCCACGTTTTCCGGGTTGATAGATGCACCAGGGACCCAGTTATAGCACTCACACTCAGAAAAAGCCAAACTTTTGTGATATGTCACATTTAATGCTAAACCAAGCTTACTGTAATATCCATGGTCAAAAGTCAGACTCAAGGCAGCTATAAGACTACCTTCTATATTGTAATAACATTTCATAATATTAGTGTTTTACTGTATTTTTGACCAAATAAATGCGGCTTTGGTGAGAATAACAGACTTCTGTTATAGCTGCAAATGATTTGAACAGTAGCATACTATACAAACAGAGAAACATTGTTTGCTAACACACCCTTGAGACATGTCTGTCACTAACAGTTCACAAATTTAAACTCCGAATGTTAGTGAGCAAAACAAGCAGGGTCGTGGTTATCAACAGGGTGACTCGATACACCATAACTTGTGTTTAATCAAGGAGTTATTGTGTCTGCTATGATTGATTGTCTCATTAACTGAACCATGTACTCCTTATAATTATCTAGTGCTCAGGTAATTATTCCTGAATGCAGAAAACACAGAAAACATAATGGACCAATGATTAGCAATTTCTACTCTGCGCATCGATGCAGGTAATCATTGTACTTCAGTGGTCATTATATTCAAAATGCACAGCAAATTTAGACATTTCAGACAATTAATTTTAGCAGATCTAAACAACACCGTCTATCTGTTCGAACAGAAGAATAGCTATAGAGAAACAATATGGATGTACACAGATGTTTGCTTTTCTATTCAAATATGATACACATACCATAAACTAACTACTGAAAGACTAACTAAATAATTATTTTATAGAAAACTAATTCTAATTATTTTAGAATAAAAGACACCCTAAAAGAAAACCTTTGCATTTAATAAAAAGTAATGTAGTAAATATTTTATAACATACCAAAAAATCTGCTATAATATAATATAATGTAACATAATATAATATAATATGGGCTGTCAAATGATTAATCGCACACAAAATAAAAGTTTGAGTTTGCATAATATATATGTGTGTACTGTGTGTAATTATTAAGTATATATAAATACAAACACATTCATGAATATATTTCAGAAATATTTACAAAGATATGCATTTATTATGAATTTTAGATAATTCATATTATATATAAATAAAATATTTTGTATGTAAAAAAAAATTATCCTTAATAATTACATTAATTTGTGTGTATTTATATATACACATAATAATTACACATGGGACACACATATGGGACAAACTCAAACTTTTTTTTTTGTATGCGATTAACCGTGATTAATTGTTTGACAGCCCTAAATATAATATAATGTAATATAATATAATATAATATAATACATCTGACTTCATTAAAAACATTTAAAAAAATCAAAATGGCCCCCGCCAAAAAAAAAAAAAAAAAAAATTATATATATATATATATATATATATATATATATATATATATATATATATATATATATAAATTAGTATATAAATCTAAATTTGTGTGTATGTATTTTCATTTATTTCCATGTATATATTTCTATTCATTAATTGATATTATATATAAATATTTTTAATATACAAGCATAACATGCAAAATATATAAAATGCACGTGTGTATTTATATATACATAAATATACGCAGTACACACATATATTATGTAAATAAAAACGTTTATTCTGAATGCGATTAATTGATTAATCATTTGACAGCACTAATATATATATATATATATATATATATATATATATATATATATATATATATATATACCTACATACACACATATATATATGTATATATATACACGTATATAAGATATGTGTGTATATGTAGAAGACATTATTTATATATATATATATATATATATATATATATATATATATATATATATATATATATATATATACATATGTGTGTGTTTATGTGTTTATATATATATATGTGTGTGTGTGTGTGTGTGTGTGTGTGTTTGTTTGTGTATATTTTATATATATATTATATATATATATATATATATATATATATATATATATATATATATATATATATATATATATATACATATACACACACACACACACACACACACACGTATACATACATATACACACATACACCAAGGCTGCATTTATGTGCTCTAAAATACAGTAAAGACAATAATATTGTGAAATAGTATTACAATTTAAAATCACACTTTTCTATTGTAATATATTTTACAACATAATTTATTCCTACAATGCAAAGCTTATTTTCCAGCAGCATTACTCAAGTCTTCAGTGTCACATGATCCTTCAGAAATCACTTTTTAATATTCTTTTTTTTTTTAAATGCATTTTTAATGTCTTTCCTCAAGTTGTCTTTTAAGGTTTGGCTTACAGTTAATCTTCAACATTTAAAGAAACAGAAGCCGATGGTATATTCTCATAAAGACAGCCGAATGAACTCATGCATCACATCACCAGCTCCTCCTGACAGTTCTCCCTTTGAATGCTGCTTTAGATTCATCAAAACTATATGCAGCATGACAATATTTGAATCCTAGCGCTCTACATATCCTAAATTGGGCACAATCGCTAGTGCAAAAAGACGCTTAAAGTGTTTCCCCGGACAGGAGTGAGCATTTACTGTGATGCTGTCTTCTCTCTGCAGCCCGTAAAGGGGCTAACAGCAGCCTTAGACAGCCATGTCTGCTGGATCAGATTAATTTGGATCTGTAGTGCTGAGCAGTCCCCTTCACTCCTCTCTCTACTGCACAGAGCCTGTGTTAACACCTCTGATGAGTCACAGAGTGACAGAAGGAGAGTACAAAACCAGTGGGAGTCAGCTCCACATGAGAAGAACAGGCATGGGTGAAGACTGACAAACTGAATTCATGTCTCCTCTCATTCTAGAAACAGTCCTGTGAGGAATACTGCACTATATACTAGAACTGTACACTTCTTTGTGGAGTGAGTTCTGTGGTGCACTAACATCCTGAGGTGTTAAAGGAATACAAGAGTACTAGTTAAGCCCAAATCGGAAGCATTTGTGGCATAATGTTGATTACAACACAATTTATTTTTTACTTGTTCCCTTGTTTTTTTAAAAAGGCACAAATCTGGGTTACACTAAATGGAAATCAATGGGGCCAGTAACGTTAAAAATCAATAGTGTAGAAACAAGATATAAATAATATGCATGTAAACATGATTTAATTTGTAAAACCTACATACTAACAATATCCAATTTAACAACTTCACTGCCATTACTTGTAAATGTCACAAACAGCTTTAAACAACTATAAAACTGATTTAAACATTTTTACAGGTCCAATAATACACAGGTTTTAACAGACGAATTATTATATACAGCAAAAACAGTAACATTGTGAAATATTTTTATGTAGTTTCTATTTTTAAATAGTACACAGAAGCTGCAACGATCGATCACGCCACATTAAAAGCGGCAAAAACGGTATTTATTGTTTGAATTTCCTAAGGAAATTGACAGAATTTGAAATCTGAGACTTTGTTTCATATCAAAAGTAACAAAGCCTAGCCTATTGCTATTTACCGGAAGGAAGACGACCTATGTACTGTCCATTCATCAACTGAAAACAGCATAGATCAAAATATCGATTGTGATTTATGAATCGATAATGGTTCATTAAAATGGAAATCTATTCAAATTGAAAAATCTTTTCAAAACCCAGCCCTAGGGTATTTTTTAAACACTGCGCTGTCGTCCTGCAGGTTCATGATTAAAAGCGAAAATTTGAACAAAAATAAAAGCAATTAAATGTGTTATTCTAATTAAAATATGAAAATTAAAATGACGGGTAATAATAGATTATGACGGAATTTTTACGACCCATGTTGAAGTCTAGCACAACTTCTGATATATTATATATATATATATATATATCTGATATATATGCATATATTATATATATATATATATATATATATATATATATATATATATATATATATATATATATATATATATATATATATATATATATATATATATATGCACACACACTGTATATATATACAAAATTTTGATTAATGAAATTGATTAAACTTGATGATAAAGACATTTATAACTGTTCTTAACTACCGATTCAAAGAAACCTAAAAAGAATTCTACTCAGCTGTTTCCAACATAATATTAATAATAATAAATGTTTTTTGAGCAGTAAATCAGAATATTAGAATGATTTCTGAAGGATCATGTGACTGGAATAATGATGCTAAAAAGCTTTGAAATCATAGGAATAAATTACATTTTAAATTATATTCAAATAGACAACAGTTATTTTAAATAGTAAAAATATAAAAAAAAAAAAAAATTACCATTTTTGCTGTACTTTGAATCAAATAAATGCAGGCTTGGTGAGCAGAAGAGCCTTCTTTAAAAAAAAATATAAAAAATCTTACTGTTCAAAAACTTTTGACTTACACATACATATTCATATAAATAAAATATATATAATTATATATTACATGTAAATTTTGTAAATAATATATAATTATAATCACAATAATAATTACTATATTACTATTAACAAAATAACAAAAAAAACTCTTTACAATCAACTTTATAACTGATTTTATAAAATTATAATGCTTCACATTTCTGCTTTTAAGTTCACTTTTATTGTAAATGGCTCACCACAGCTGCTGTCGTCTGAGATGAGCTTGTTCTGAATCCAGAACTGAACTCCTACATAGAGTACTATACTCTAGCACTGAGCTCTATACTTTGATGTAGAGTACTATGTGTCTATACTATACTGCAATACAGACCAGCATTGCTACTATAGTGACTTGCAATGAAGATGTCAAGCTGTTACAGTAAGGTTTGAAGGCCAGGGGAAGAGTGAACAACTAAAGATTAAGTGTCATATAATGAAAGAGGTCTAAAATGGGAAGATTTGGCGTTAACCTTTTTAAAGTTGGCCTTTCGACATGTGGGCAGAGGTGCATGGCTATATTCTATCTGTGTTTTCTTCCGAGGCTTAATAAATGGAACGGTTTAAAGACACTGAGCGGGAGCGTAAAGAGAACGCTAAAAGAATGCCGCAGGCTCACCGAGAACATTTATTAGATTTCTGTGTCGTTACAATTCGGGGCCCTTTTATGAGGGTGATGTTTGGCGGCTAAGACAGCGATGTTCCTATTCCATCTGCTGGGAAATAAAGCGCCGAATACCGTTCTCTCTTTTCATCCATCTCCCTCATTCCTCCTGTCTTTCTCCTTATCCCTGTTTCACTAATAGCACAAACAACACCTACACACTCCCCTGGAAAGTCCATACAAACACACTAATAGCTTCTGCTTCCTCATTTTGGCCGTCAGTCAAAAGAACACATTCTGAGTTTGTGCCATGAAAATTCTTAAACATGTTGATTCTCAAACTAATTTCAGGCTGTCGCTTTCACATGCTCCCCCTCGTGATTGTGATTCTCAAGAATCGACACAAATTTTTAATCTTGAATCTTATTCTAAAGCTTAAATACAATCATAAGAAAGCACAAGACTATTTGTAATACTGCTTATCAGGGCTGGAAGCGTTGAATTTGTAGATAAAGTTAAAAGCCTGGTTCAAACAGTCAAACATTATCTTTTAGAAGCGGTAGTTAATTTCACTACAAGCTAAAAACAAAAAATAGCCAAGTATACTGAAGCTATGTAAGAGGACTACTACTTTTTACTTATCTTCTTATGAAATTATAATAATTCAATGAAAAGGAGCAATATTTATTTGGAACAAGTGCAATAAATTACAGGAAAAGTTGTGTTAACACACCTAAAAATTGTATGAAACTAAATACTTTACACTAGTTTAAAAGCTTGGGAACCGTAAGTTTTTGTTTGTTTTTTTTTAAAGAAGAAAATTAATACTTTTATTATGCAAGGAAGCATTAAATTGAATAAAAGTGTCAGCAAAGACATTTATAATGTTACAAAAGATTTCTGTTTCAAATAAATGCTGTTCATTTGTACCATTCCATTCATCAAATAATTCTGGAGAAAAAAAAACATTTTTTAATCACGGATACACAAAAATAATAGATCAACAACTGTTTCTTGAACAGCAGATCAACATATTAGAATGATTTTTGAAATTTTAAAATTGAAATTGTATTTAAACAGTCCTTATAAATTGCATTAATATTTCACAATATAAATTATTATTATTATTATTATTATTATTATTATTATTATTAATAATAATAATAATAATAATAATAATAATAATAATAATAATAATAATGAAAAATTAAATAAAAATTAAAATAAAAAAAATAATAAATAAAATTATGTAAAATGTTGCACAGGAACTTCCAGGAATATAACCGAGTCATTTAAATGAATAATCTTTTGAGCCAATTAATTAAAAGTAACCATCCAAATTAAATGACTCACTACAAAAATTCAACCCCAAACCTTTGAAGAATAGTATAGAAATCATTAATATGAATGTAAAATATAACCATGCAAAACAACAGTAACTATTTAAAATAATAATAATAATAATAAAATTTAACAAATTTTTTTATTTTAAATAAAAAAATAATACTAAATAAAGTTATGTAAAATGTCCAGGAATACAATTAAATGAATCATCATTTGAACCAATTAATCAAAATGAACCATCTGAATTAAATGACTCATTACAAAAATTCAACCTTAAATTGCATTTTTAAATATCTAAATAGGATTTTTTTAATTGCATTAATATTTCACAATATAATTTATAATTACTACTATTATTATTTATATTTGCTCAAATATTTGAAGAATAGTATGTAAATCATTTATATTATGAATCCAAAATATAACAGCGCTAAACAACCGTATTTAACTAGACATTAAAAAAATGTTGCACAGGGAGTTCCAGGAATACAACTGAGTCAGTCAAATGAATCATCCTTTGAACCAATTCATTAAAATGAACCATCCAAATTAAATGACTCACTACAACGAATTAAACCAGGCTTCCCTAGGCAATTCGAGAGAACATTTGATTTGTAGCTTGTTACTAGATGTTTACACTATTTTTAGAAAATTCAAGTTACTCTGACAGTATAAAAGTTAGAAATGTTACCTCTTCTAGTAAGTTACTCTGTGTGAAATGATTTTAAAGATCTGCTTCAGCGAACATCAAACTTTGAAAGCAGTTTTCAGAGTGATAGAAACCCATGAGGAGATTAGCACAAGGTCTCGCCTCATCTGTAGGCATCTCACGCGCTTTACCAGTGAATGATGAAGTGCCTTGATATGGTACATAAGACATAACACCACTCTGTCAAACAAAGGGCAGATGCAGCCATTTCACACACTATGTGTGTGTGTGTGTATGACGGAATGACATTGTACAGAAAAATCTTGGCATTTCAGTACATCAATAAAAACATGAGACGTACACAAGAAGAAAAAAAAAAAAAAAAAAAAAGAAATGCAAGAGTCTCGGGAATGGCCCATGAGAAAAACAAATGTTCCCCTGCCCAGGTTGTAATATCCTCCACGGGTTTGTTTTTCCCCTCATACACTCACGCAAGGCTACGACTGTGACTACACACCCATTTCAGGAGTTTTAATGATGCCGGTCAGACACAGACAGACAGTCAGTACGTGCAGCAGTAACATTACTGCTGTACAAATACATCTGTGCGTTTCTCATATGTCCGAACAGATTCAACTTTAGCTTACGAACAAACCAATCAGACCATAGAGAAACGCTGACATCCAGAATATAGTCTTACTGCGATAGGCCTGACTACAAACAAACCGACAGCTAGGTCACCCTCCCGCAACAAATACATTTCATTTGCATCATTGCATTGTAAATCGATGTTTCAGGTTGGATACAGGGTGTATCTGCACTTCAAAACTCTTGAGACGCAGTTGTGCAAGATTCAAAGCAAGACTTCTAAGACAAGGACGTCTAGCATATTGCCTTGTATAAAACAACCAGTAGGATGCAAAAACAATGCTAAAAGCAAATAATATAATGCAACTAACCGTATAATCAGAATTAGAGAATAAATAGACTTATCAACTCTTACAATGGAACAGAAAATGCTTTCCATTGTTTTGTTGCTGATGTCAAAGATTGTGCGTTCAAACAAATTTTACAGTACTCGGACACAAATTCATCTGTGACTGTAGACACAAGCCAGTTCTCAACCAGTGGGTTGCAGCAATGCTAAAAGCAAATAAAATGCAACTAACCGTATAATTGTGCATCTTTATTGGAAAATAAATGAGCTTATCCGCTTTTGAATTGGATTATAAAACATTTCCCTCATGTTTTGATGTTAAGGTCAAAGGTTGTACATTCAATCAAAATTCACATTATTTTAGCACAAATTCATCTGTTACTGTAGATGCAAATTAAATTATATTATCTAATCATTTTTAATTATATTATCCAATTATATTATATAATCTGTGTTCTCAACTAGAAAAAGCAAATGCTAGAAAAATACAACTAACTGTATAAACTAAATGTGACCCTGAACTACAAAACCAGTCACTTGATTTGGACAACTTTAAAGGTGATTTTCTTAATATTTTGATTTTTTTGCACCCTCAGATTTCAGATTTTAAATATTTCAAATATTGTCCTATTTATTCAGCTCACAGATGATGTATAAATCTCAATTATAAAAAAATAGATCCGTATGACTGGTTTTCCCATACGTTTTGTTGTTGACGTCAAACGTCAAGCAGCCAATAAAAACCTGCAGTGGGTTGCAGAGAAAAACAATGCTGAAAGCAATTAATAAAATGCAACTAACCGTATAATCGTGCATATTTAGGACTCAATAAAACAGGCTTATCAACCAAGAGAAAATGCTTCTCATATGTTTTGTTGTTGACGTCAAAGTTTGTGCATGCAATAATACTATACAGTATTTGGAATCAAAATCATCTGTTACTGTAGAGGCAAGTTAGATTATAATATTATCCAATCATAGCAGATCTAAATGAGTTGCAGGGGAAAACAATGCTCAAAGCAAATAATATAATGCAACTAACCATATAATCGACCATATTTACGACTGGAAAATAAATCTCCTCATCAACTTTTACAATGGAAAATTTTTTTGTGTTAGTCAGCTGTATTTTTTACCTAATCAAAATAACCCAACTGCAGTTTGACTGAGATTAAATAGAATGCACAATGAAAACACAAGTTTTTTGAAAATGGTTAAAAACAGAGTTATCTTCTGTTTTTTATCTTCTGTTTTTCTAACTCTTCATATGCATATCTAGGATTTTAGGATTTAAAAATAAATAGGCTAATGAATTCTTAGAAGAGAAAACGCTTTCCATATGTTTTGTTTTTGACGTCAAAGTTCATGCATCGAATTAAAATTGATGGTATTTTTGTAAAATTAATCTGTAGATGTAAGAGAAATTATCATATTATCCCATCTATAACAATAGTTCTCAACCAGTTGGTTGCAGGAAAAAGCAATTAATAAACTGCAACTAACCAAATAATCATACATAAACTTTTACAGTAGAAGAAAAATCACTTCCTACATGTATAGTTGTTGCCATCAAAGGCTGTGCATCCAAACAAACTTTACAGTATTTTGGCACAAATTCATCAGTTACTGTGAACGCAAGACACATGGCCCTCCCTCATCCAAATAGCATGAAGAAACTACACAATGCAAAAGAAAATACAACCCAGACAACAATAAATGTCTGTGCCAACCATAATGTGCTTTGTGCTATGAATTACTGGCTGCCAGCAGCACAAAACTATCGTAATTCAAGAGACTTTTTATTCAATAAACAATTTTGCTACTGCTCTGGGTTGCCACCTCATGTGCAATGTAAAATCTCCATCCTGAAGCCAAACCACTGGAGAACCACTGCACAATATTTAGCCAGCTAAATTTGCAACCAGCATAAACTGCATCACAAAGTTTGAATTATACTAAATCTTTCGAGTGTGAAGTAATTCACACATTGCATTATTTAAAGATTGAGCGAGGGGTGGGGAAGACTAGACAGAGAGAGGTAGTGAAAGATGCTCGCTTGCACGTGTAACAGATGAGTCACATGGATCCTTGTCAAAATTGTATCAATTATTAATGTTATAACATTTTATCATGCTTGCACTCTCAAGTGTCTTTTACAGTGAGATTTTAGTAGCAGTGCATTTTGATACCAGCACTGTTAGGCGTGGCTGCCAAAGCTATGAATTTCACATCATGTGACTGTGGTCACTGTTATTAAAACATTGTACCAAAGCAAACTGAGGTTTATGAGACTACATACGAGTATCAAATTGCCAGACACCAGATTATGCATTGGATATACCACTATGCATACGATAACATGTTTATATGGTAATATTATCAATCATGCATTCAGATCATCAATATCCTATGTCTATTAATGCTCTCAAACTAACATAGGTAGCTCGGTTCAGGACAAGAGCAAGGCTAACAGCGCAAACTGTCTGTAATGAATGGAAATATACACTAAATAAGACAAGACGCCAAAAAACATTCTCATATGGCTGCTTATATACATATGCATAATCATATGGAAATAGATCTATGCATCAAGTATGCTAGAGATCAAATAACCTCATGAGTCCAGCATATGTTAGCTGATTCCTGATCTTATGCACATATAGAGGGTTTTATTAGCTGGCAACTGGCTTAGTAGGTTTAGGCAATGCACACCATTGAATGTAAAATATCGGGTGTGAAGTGCAATTAAATGGAGGCTGTTAAAAACAGAAATAATCGATTCTGAATCTAAGAGTCACTACTTGTTTTAAATGTAAAAGAACAAGATTAGACCACACAGGC
This sequence comes from Cirrhinus mrigala, assembly GCA_036247105.1. Taxonomy (NCBI): domain Eukaryota; kingdom Metazoa; phylum Chordata; class Actinopteri; order Cypriniformes; family Cyprinidae; genus Cirrhinus; species Cirrhinus mrigala. Next base: position 5,927,964 of record CM070017.1, on the reverse strand, counting down.
TCGTATCGTGTGGCACAAAGCATTGCATTTAATGCACACACAAAAAATACACGCTCCAGAAGCGTTTGAAATGATTTGGGATACCTGTTCATTCCCGGGCCGTGTCCGGTGCCCATTCCCCCGGCAGGCGCTCCGTTGCTCGGCTTGTGGAGCTGTCCACCGCCCGCTGGTGCTGAAATGGAAGCCGGGGCTCCAGCCGCGGGGACAGCGCCTCCCGGTTGCCCCGGCTGGCCCTCTCCTTCGAGGCTCGCTTCATTCCCCATAGTCCCTCTGAGTGAGACGGAGGAGAAAGACGAGATCTGCTGACGAGCGTCTGATAGGGGTGTATTTAAAAAACTGGGAGAAAACTCAGCGCAGCTCCTCTTCCGCCATCATCACCTACAATCCAGCATCCTGAGCGGAGCGCGCACGCGTGCGCCCAGCGGAAGGGCTCGACCGAGCACGCGCGGAGCGGGGAGCGTGCGAGAGAACAGTGGCAGGGCGGAGGAGCGGCGTGAACGCGCTTGTGTCCTAGATCTACAGTCCTGTAGAATCAAGCCTCGGAAAAATGCATAGATTACTGACGGCTTCTGATCATGAGAAAAGTTACTCTTAACGGCATTTTATGTCTTTTTCGTGGATAAGATCCTAACGTTTGGATTTTTAATGTGTTGTAAGAATAAGCGTCTCTGCATTTAATGAAACCAAATACTAAATTTTTAATATATCTAAAATATGAAATAATAGTTATTGATCAAGCTAAATGTGCCACCTGCAAGGAAAAATAACATGACCTCAACATATGTTGGTGTATATACATACAAGTCTTTTCTGCTCACAAAACCTGCATTTATTTGATTCAAAGTACAGCAAAAATAGTAAAATTCTAAAATATTTTCACTATTTAAAATAACCATTTTCTATTTGAATATATTTTAAAATGTAATTTATTCCTGTGATTTCAAAGCTGAATTTTTAGCATCATTATTTCAGTCACGTGATCCTTCAGAAATCATTCTAATATTCTGATTTCCTGCTCAAAAATACATTATTATGCTAAAAACAGCCAAGTAGAATTTTTCAGGTTCTTTGATGAATAGGACATTTAGAAGAACAGCATTTATCTGAAATAGAAATATTTTGTGACATTACAAATGTCTTTATCATCACTTTTGATCAATCTAAAACAATTTGCTAATTAAAAAAAAAAAATTGTATAATGTTACAAAAGCTTTTTATTTCAGATATTTTTATTTCATCAAAGAATCCTGAAAAAAAAAAAAAAAAAAAAAAAAAAAAAAAGTACTCAACTGTTTTAAATATTGATAAAAAAAAATAATATTTCTTGAACAGCAAGTCAGCATATTAAAATGATTTCAGAAGGATCATGTGACACTGAAGACTGGAGTAATGATACTGAAAATTTTGCTTTGGTCACTGGAATAAATTACATTCGAAAATATATTCAAATAAAAAAAGTTATTTTAAATAGTAAAAATATATTTTTTTTAAATGACTGTTTTTGCTGTACTTTGGGTCAAATTTGGGTCAGCAATTTAATTGAAGTTTAAAAAGCATTTTTCAATTCAGTCTGAATGCCACACCCTCCTGGGGTGATGAAGACATTGTCATCTCTGTCGAGGTTGCATCACTCACCTCTGAACTACTGCATCAGAAGCGGCCATAATATTGTGTGATGTTAAGAAAACCTTTGATGCGGAGAAAGTAAAATATTAAACATTTTTACCCAAAGCCATACTGCAAAACGAGAGAACTGATTCTTTGGTGTGATCCTGTGCAAAACAGGATGCCTGCTGCGAAAGAAAGAAAAAGCGTGAGCTCAGTGAATAAAGAAAACACACAGCATTCTTTCAAAGTCACCAGACCTCTTTTCCAGATGGCGAAATTGTCATTTCACACCCAACAGAGCTGCTCAAATCATCAATCAGTTAAATCAATACTAATTCTGACTCCATCCCAAGCTGTTTCAGCAGACACTAAGACTGTGGCACTAATAGATGGCTGCTATATTCCCTACAGCATAAAACCCATATTCACCTGCATGAGGAGAATAAAGGAAAATGAAAGAGAGAAAAATGCTGAGCAAACTGCTTGCATTGCATTGCAAACAGATTGAGGATACTCTGATACCTTTTTCTCAAGCTCTCACACTCACATACACTACCGTTCAAAATGTGTGGTCAGTAAGACTTTTAATTTTAAGTTACTGTATATTCAGCAAAAATGCATTAAAATAAGATGCATTAAAGTAAGGACAAGAAATGTTTCTTGAGCATCAAATCACCATGATTTCTGAAGGATCATGTGACACTGAAGACTGGAGTAATGATGCTGAAAATTCAGCTCTGCATCAAAGAAATGAATTTTTAAATATATTCAAACAGAAAAGAGTCATTAGGAGTTCTGAAACCCTATTGTAATTGTTAGAATGGTCACAGATCAACGACCTCCATGTAAAACTGATTGTGCAGACCAAACCACAAGTCATAGAGACTTGAAACTTTGAGGGATGGTAGTACTCACACCGCCTACAACATGACCAAGGCTCACCTCAATCGGACAGGGGGCACTACAGCAACCAAAAGTACGAAATCGCTCACAACTCCTACACCGTCAGACACAGGCTCCAATGTCTTATGACGTTGGAATCCTTGGCTCACGACAAACAGATCTGATCATGAGCCTTCTAAATTTTTGGGTATTTCGCATTTTTTGAAAAACTTTTGCGAACTACTCCTAGGTTTTTCACCCGTTCTGAACCAAACCAGTGCAGAAAGATTCTCTGGAGAGTGAATATCAATAATTATCAAAACAAAGTCAAACTTTCAACTCACCATTGCAAAGCGACCCTAAAACATTAGAAAGGGGCAGGGGCACTTTCAGTAAAATGCCTATAACTCCTGAATGGAATGAAATATCTCCACCAAACTCAGAAAGGAAAAAGAAGAAAGAAAAAAAAAACAAAAAAAAAACACAGAGCTTGGTCACTTGGTGGCGCTATAAAGGGAAAAAAAAAAAAAATACATAAAATTGGCTATAACTGTGCAACCATTAGTCCTATCAACACAAAAATTGGCATGCACATGCCACAAGTGTCTACAAGGAAATTTGCGCAACTCAAAAAAACATGGCCACCACTGGCCTAGGAAGTTTGAGTACCTGTTAGACGAGGTCAATGGAGGCCGATCGGAACGAAACTCAGTGGGCCTGTTTGACTCACAGCCCCAAAGGTCTGAGAGAAATCTAAAAGAAATCAGCCACTGCAGGGCGATTTCGCATTTTTCAACATCCCACGGTTTTTCGCACATGCACGCAATATTCATATCATGCGATAGAACTTCTCATTCCGGACAACTTCGCCTCTAGAACCACTGCTGTCAGTCAAATCATTTGTTAAATGACTAAGATGTAAAATACCTACTTTTGCAAACTTAAAAAAAAAAAAAAAAAAAAAAAAAAAAAAAACACTACCATACAATTCTCTGGACTCTCTAGGCCAATAATTATGGAGAAAAAATAAATAAATAAAAAAAAATAAAGAGTGTTGAAATTTACCCTTTGGAAAGCTATAACGGGGTCGTTAAGAAAAGAAGCCCTGTCCAAATTTACCCAAAATCCTATAAAGCCAAAAGGAAACTCAAAACTTCACGAAACCTGGTGAGCACATGCAACACGTGATATGCTAAACAAGCATACAAAGTTTTCAGGAAATCAGACGACAGCTGGCACTATAAGAGTCATAAACATTAAAAAACATCATATTTCTATGGTAAATCACCTAGATTTGCCAAAAATGCTTTTTTAATCATTGATTTAGGTGGGTACAGCTTTGATAAATAATATTTAATGTTTTTTCTTATATGCTTAAACGCCTTCGGTGCTTGAACCCCGGCAATCGCTGATTGCATCGCTGATTACTGTTTTAACTGCATTTTACAGCAAATAAATGCAACCCTGGTGAACATTAGAGACTTTTCAAAACCATTTGTGTAGATGGACTATCCACGTTGGTCAGAAGAGATTAAGGGTTCATGCGAGTTCTTCAAGGCAAGCCCAGTTTAAAACCCTGAATGTGGAGGTCAGGTCCTCAGATTGAACGGGTCTTCACTAAGAGAAGTAACAGCACTCTGCACTCAACAAACCACATGAGGAATAACTCATGCTGAAGTTCAATACTTGACATTCAAATCCCCAACACTAATGTATAGCAAGATCTTCACATTTTAGAAAGTTATTATAAGGACTTAGCTGCTTAAAGAAATAGTTCAGCCAAAAATTAAAATTTAAATTACCATTACATCACTTGCTCACCAATGGTTCCTCTGTAGTCAATAACGTTTATTTACACAGCACTTTTTAACAAAACAGGTTGTGTCAAAGCAACTTTACAGTAATAAATAGGACAATATTGTGTCAATAATGCAAAAGTTCCAAGTTCCTGTAGTGAATGGGTGCGGTCAGAATGAGAGTCCAAACAGCTGATAAACACATCACAATAATCCACAAGTAATCCACACCACTCCAGCCCATCAATTAACATCTTAAGTGACAAGCTGCTTGAAAGCTGAAAAAGCGTTATTATAGAGTAAGCACTGGTGTTTCGGCGAGAAGTGACGGTGTAAAATTAAAACACATTAATAATGTATTTGATTCTTACAAACACATAGCTGCAAGTGAGGAAGTAATGCAATGCTAAACTCATCCAAATCTGTTCTGATGAAGAAACAAACTCATCTACATCTTGCATAGCCTGAGGGTGAAAACTTATTCAGCAAATTTTCAGTTTTGGATGAACTATTCCTCAACTCCTGTTAACACCTTGGATAGCGAAGGCCAATCAAGAAGTGAGAATCTAGCAAAGTAGTACACCCCACAATCATGTTTGATCTGTGGTTGGTAAAGTCATCCTCAGATTACATTAGAAAAGACTTAAGCATTTACTTTAGCTTAAATGATCCTTGGACAAAGTGAAAGTGCGTATTTGCCGAGTCTGTCCTCTCCGGCCTGTATCAGATTAACTCATTTTGAGGCCTAATTGAAACAGAGCTGACTGACTGGCACCGAGTCTTGGCATGGTGGCATACTTACTACAGCTGAGTCCTCTCGCAGGCCGCCTCCTGCTCACGCAGCTGGTCCGCAATTATCTCTGTTTGCATGGGAAATATTGCATGGGAGCACATTGGTCACAGAGATGTCATCTGTGGTGCAACTTAAGTTTATAGCGTTTGGTTTGGGCAATGTTATTAAGATGAATTTTGCATTAAAAATGCATGGAGCTAAAGTTCTTTGGGCAGCCCATAATGTTTTTTCTATAGCATTGCTGCAAAACCCCCCATTTGAAACCTGTATTTTCAAGAGTCTGGTGTTGCTAAGGTTGATTGATGTAGTTAATCAATTCAAAAGTAATGACTGTGAAACTGGCCGGTACATGCCGTCAGCCAAAACTCAGAAATAATGCATTGAGGAAAAACCTCAAGAAGGTGTTTGGCAATGTCAAACAAACAAAAGAAAGTATTTAGCCTCTGTTAAATAAAAAAAAACCTAATCACATCTCAGCCAGAACTGTGACCGATGAAGTTTTTAAAGTCTGATGGGACAACAGAAAGTGCTATCTTTGACGTAAACGCCATTGTAACACTTATTCACAGTAATGATGATGAACTAACACAAATAGAAATCAGACAATAGGTTATTTTTATCTGAACAGCCTTCATGGGGTGAATCTTGGAGGTCAGCTTCACTAGAAGGTTCTTCATAGTGGATGATCGGTCTTGGATTCCTTCAGGTAAAATGGCAAGCCACCAATAACTCATTGTCAGTGAAGTGGCAATGATGACAGTGCTCAAGGAAATTGAGAGAAAAATAAGAAACTAATCTTTCAGACTAAAGCAGAACTGATCAGCATGGAGGACAAAACTCAACCTAAAAACTTGCCTTAAACACAAAAAACAAGCTCACATTGCAAATGACTGACTGTAATAAAAACTGCAGAGCAGAGTATAACGGTGGACTGGACAGAGTCAAACACAGGTGACAATAAACTGAATAGGTCCAAATTAACTCAAAGAAAGAGGAAAACACTTCAATGGTGACATCTAGTGGTCAAAACTGGGAGTTGTCAGCCATAACCACTGTCTGCCAGCACATGCATCCTTCCTATGGCCTTCAGCATGAAGACTTTTCAGACAGTAATTCAAAGTTATTTTTATTGAAGCAAATATGTTTGTCTTCTATATATCAGCTAAACATCTTAAAGATCTATCTATCTATCTATCTATCTAGATAGATAGATATCTACACTACCAGTCAAAAGTTTTTGAACAGTATGAATTTTAATGGGGTTTTTTTTTAGAAGTCTCTCACAATATTACTGCTTTTGCTGCATTTTGGATCAAAAACAGAAGAGGAATTCTGTTTTAAAAAAAAATAAATTAATTAAAAACCTTACTGTTAAAAAACTTTTGATTGGTAGTGTATATAGTAATACATATTTAATTTAACTTAAGCATTATCTATTTATCAAAAACATGTGGTAGCAGCTTCTAAAACTGTATAATCATAATAGGCCTAAAAATAAATACAAACCTAAAAACAAAATCTGCTGCAGGCTGAACAGAATCAGTCTTCTGAATGGAGGTTTCCTCATTTTCAGGCTATTTCCCAGCTGAGGAAGGATCGCTCAAATAGGGGTGAACTAGGGAGAACCGAAGAGTACTGAAATTACAAAATTGTTGTAATTAGTGCAATTAGCGCTCTGGATTCAAAATGGCAGGCAAATAAGCATTTCAATGACTGCTGGCTTCTTCATGCTCCTCATTACACAAGGACTACCCTAATATACAAAACCACCTCATTATTCCTTTTGACTTTCATTCAGTCCAGCCTTGCGGCCTTCTCTAGGAAATAACACTATGGCTGTCCTTCAACTAAAGTATTTATCAGAGAAATAATTGTTTTAATTCAAGAAGGCCAGTTTTTCATCCCAGGATAACTTCAAATTTGTGAATTTGACATTTTACCCTGTATATTATGGCATATTATAATGGGGTATGTGAATATCTATCTACTGCACAACAGAAATTATCCAGTAGGTCTTGTTATGAAAGTTTGCTGTACACGTTGGCTCTTTTCTTTAATACAAAAACTATGGGTTGTCACCTTAATCCACCGGAAAGATGTGCTGCTAGTCAAATCATATACTGTTTTGACATCTTTACGTTTGTTTGTTTACTTCTTGTTAGGTATCCACATTATCATATAACATTCTAGCGTGTATATATTTCGTGATATATATGATTTACTTACACTTTGGACAACCTCTTGACAATTTTGACATTTCTAAACGAATTCCCAGTTTATACTGAAGTGAAGTTGTTTTCCACTGGAAAAGCTTAGGTCTTCTGCTTTCACACTCACGTCAAATTCAAAATTGGCGCGTTGACGTTACACGCAAGAACCAATGACGTGTGTGCGATATTCTTAAACTCAGCCGAACGTAAATGTAATGCAAATTATGTCTAATTACGTGTTTTAAAGCCATAAAAGCGCACATACTTATATACTTATATTGTTTAAAGTGACAATAATGTTAGATTTTTTTATTGTTCGCTAACATAAAATTGAAAATTGAAAAATAAACAAACAACAAGTATTTACCTTCGGTTATGAAAAATATAAGTTTATGAATAACTACATACCAACATTGCTAGCGGGCCCCTTTAATATAATATAATATAATATAATATAATATAATATAATGACTTGGACCACAAAACCAGCGATAAGGGTCAGTTTTGTTTTAATTTAATTGAAAGCTGAATAAATAAACTTTCTATTGGTACATGGTTTTTTAGGATACAATTATTTGAAAATCTGGGGTGCAAAAAAAAAAAAAAAAAAAATCTAAATATAGTGAAAATCACCTTTAAAATTGTCCAAGTGAAATTCTTAACAGTGCATATGACTATCAAAAATTAAGTTTTGATATATTTACGGTAGGAAATTTACAAAATATCTTAATGGAACATGATCTTTACTTAATATCCTAATGATTTTTGGCATAAAAGAAAAATAGATCATTTTGACCCATTTAATGTATTGTTGGCTATTGCTACAAATATACCCGTGCTACTTAAGAATGGTTTTGTGGTCCAGGGTCACATATAATATAATATAATAACAATAATAATAATATACAACCTTCTGAAGAGAAGAAATAATATTTTTGATGGTTAAGCATCTCCTTTCAAAAAACAACCTTGTCATCCAAGGCATAGATTAAAGATATATTAAAAACCTTTTATTATATCAAGGCTATTAAGTTAAAGTCATTCCACAAACTGATGGACTGCATTTTAGAAATTCTTCATCAGGGTCAGTCTGATTCACTGATTTGGATCCCTTATCCAAAGAGCACCAGTATGAACTATTTTTCTATGAACTATGACTATTAAGCACTTCCTTTCATCATTTGTTGAAAAAAGGGAACAAAAAGACTTTTAAGGGTTTCAAGTGGAAAGCGCTACAAACCTAATGAAGCACACCGTGATGTCAAGGGCAAATTAAAATGCTGTCTAGTTCAGAATCCTCCAGTTTATCATTTCCCTGTAAGTAACTGAAACAAATACACCTTTGTCCAAAAATAACACACTGAGATATAAATGATGCCAAAAGAGCATTACCTCTGTTACTATTACATCTAAAACATCCTCCACTTGTACACCAATTTCTTTGGACTTTTGTCTCCAAGGCAACAGTGGGCTATTCTCTAAAAAGATGAAGGTTTGTGTTGGCATGGTAACCACATAGTAATCTCACTGCTTTTATGGAACCAGGCCAATGTGAGCACCAAACAAATAAAAAAAAAAAAATAAATAAATATATATATATATATATATATATATATATATATATATATATATATATATATATATATATATATATATATATATATATATATATATATATATATATTGTTTGCTTTAATCTAACATCTGAGGGACCAGATGTGTTTAGGAACCTGATAGAAAAGTCATTTAGCTGGAAAAGCTTTGTATCCTGTGGTTTTGCAGCAGTGGGTTTTTTCAGGAGTGGATTATTCTGTGGGACGCCACATGCTGGACTTTAAAAACACAGAGACTGTGTGGGTGCTGTTTCAATACTGCGTGAAACCCCACAGGTTGTGTTCTGCACTGTCTCCACTTGTGCATAGGAAAAGAAAATGAAAAAAAAACACATGCATTCATTCTGTATTATCTTACAAAACTGCGACAGTACCATTTTAAAAACAGTGATAGTATGATGATACCATAGTATTTCTGACATATGCATAATGAATATGACATGTCAAGCAGTGTCATATAGTTCAGTACAACTAAAATTGTAAAAAAATTTATATATAAATAAATAAATATATATATATATATAACATAATTTATTCCTGTGATGCAAAGCTGAATTTTAATCAGCCATTACTCCAGTTCTGGATCTTTCAGAAATCATTCTAGTATGCTGATTTATTATCAATGTTGAAAACAGTTGTGCTACTTAAATATTTTTTGGAATCTGTGGTTCTTTTTTCTGGATTCTTTGATGAATAAAAAGTTAAAAAGAAACTTATATTATAGTTATATTATAGAAACTTATATTTATAGAAATCATTTATAAAAATCTTTTCTAATAAAAGTCTTTGCTATCACTTTTTATCAATTTAACACATCCTTGGTGAATAAAATGATTAATTGCTTAAAAAAAAAAAGATATAATTAAAATGTACTTACCACAAACTTTTAAATGGTGGTTTACAAAAGTGTTACAAAAGATTTCATTTTAAAATATATTCACGTAGAAAACAGGTATTTTACATTTGAATAATATTTCATAATATTACTGCTTTTTTTTCTGATTACTGATTTTTGATCAGTTTGATCAGATTCTGATTTACTGATTTTTGATCAAATCTTAAACAGCAGCGTATAAATATATGTATATATATATATATATAATTACATATATATTATACATATATTGTATATATATAATATTTCATTTTGATTTACTTTAACTTGATATACTAAAATAAATAGAACTAAAACTAAAATAAAAACTATATAGATAAATATATCAAAAGAAAACTACTAAAAATGACAAACACAACAAAAATAACTAAACCTTTAACTAAATTTATAATGAAAACCGAAATAAAAAAAGTTTAAAAAATAGAAAATAAAGCTGACCCTTCTGAAGATAATAAATAATATTTTTGAAGGTCAAGCATCTCTTTTCAAACAGTGTTTAATTCAAGGCATAGATTAAATATAAATAAAACATATTAAATAAAAAAAATAAAATTTAAAAGTATTTAAAAAGGTGATTCAAAAATAGTTACCTTATGACTATATTCATGCAGCATAATAGTCACATGGTACTCCAGTGTGCTTAAAAACAACATTGTTTTATGTTTCTGTCCAAAAAAAAACCATTAATAACATCATACTCGTTATTAATTTTAGATGTACTTTTTTTTATCCTTTTTTTTTTTTATAATACAGAACTGCATAAGTAGTACTAACATGTCAAGACATTGCTGTAGATGAGATTATAGAAATATGAAGTTTAATTCAATGCATCAAGTGGCAATACTGCCATCTTGTGTTGAAATATAAATAACTCGCAAATAACAAATAAACCAAGCCAAACAAGAAACTTATTTTTATTTCTAAAATATTATTCTTTTATTTTTAAAATCATATATGAATAAATATACAAATTAGTTCTACGAATAATATTCTGTTCGCCCGTTACACAAAATTAAACAAAATAATTAAGTAATTGTTATATAAACAAGCCATTCTGTAGTATCGTTCATAACACAAAAACAATGTAGAAACACAAAAAGTCATATCTGTGGCCCACAGTGGACGACTTTGTCCTGGTAACGCGCACGCATGCGTCCACACGTACGTCGTCGCTATGCGTACTCACGAGGGGGGGAGGGGCACGTAAACAGAGAATTCCAAAAAGGAAGGGAGTGTTTCTTTCAACTGACAAACCAGTACATCAAGGTATGCTTTAAAAAGCTCATTCTGAAATTGTGCATCCTCAAATAACAGAATCTTTTATACATTCTGCAGGCGTGTGTGTTTTATTCAATGTTTTGAATCTGCAGTCTCGTGCATTTACCATTTTCATCCCAACGCAGCGCCATTACTGTACAGGGCAAAATGGACAAAATGGCCATTTTCGATTATATTGTGTTTTAGGTGCAATTCAGTTCATGTGCATTGGTTAAACGTGCGCAGGTGTGACTTTAAGCACGTTATTCACTGCGAATATCAAGAAAGACTGTATGTGGAGCAGATAAACAATGAGATTGTTGCTCCTTTCTTGTTAATTTGCTGTGCCTTTATGTCCAGCGCGTGCTTGTCGACGTGTTTTTCTATGCACGAGCTTCCCTTTGCTGGACAGAGGTCATGGGAGATCATTTCAGGTGTCCAAAACAGTGCATACAAATCCTGTAATTTTGTAAATAAATCTGCAGTCCCCACAATGCAATGCATTATAACGTGATAAACAATGCAACATGTTTTTATTGCATTTCCAGCTTAGATGCATACACCATGTGCAAAATAATCAAAATTCAGTGTTTATATATATTAATTATATATATATATATATATATTTATATATATATATATATATATATATATATATATATAATAAATTCTTTATTTATTGGCAGGTTAAAATCATGCCCATTCGCCGATCAGCTGCAGCACCGCCCAAAGAGGATGCACCTCCTGCAAATGCCCCCGAGGGAGGTACGTATTGCCCCTCACCTGGTACATCGCTCATACTGAGTGTAAATAATGACAGAATCACTTCATAAGGAATAATTCACAAACAAATACACAATTCTGTCATTATACACTTAAATTACACTGGAATATACACAAATAGGCACTGAAATATTATACGGCTTCAGAAGAGTTTATAAAATAATGCACAAGTGGTACGAATGTTGCTTGAACATTTTTTTCGTTCCACAGATGCTCCTGCCGAAGGCTCTGCACCTGTAGGTGATAAGGAGAAAGAGAAAGATTCGGCGGCTGCTGATCCTGAGACCACTGAGGAAAAGAAAGCAGGAGATGAAGGCGAGGGGGCAAACGCTGATGATGAGGAGCAGGCCAAAGATGAAGGAGAGACGCCTGATGAGGGTGAGAAATCTGAAGAAGCTGCAGCTGAGCAAGGAAAGAGCAAGAAGAAGAAAGTCAAGGACGTTGTAGCCAAACTGTAAGTCTGGCTGTTGTACAAAAAAGAGTTTTGATAATATCCACTCGTTTCTTGAATACAGATGACTTAGTAAACATACTATGCATGTGTTTTGCTCAAATGGTGCAGTGACAAGGAAGATGACAAAGGGAAAAAGGTGAAAAAGAAGATTCCTGCTTGGGCAACCATTGCCGCCAACAAACTGGCTTCAACGTCGCTTTCCCAGCCCAAAGTTGAAGAAATCATCATGGAAGCAATTGAGGTTCAGAATTTAACTATTCCATTTCCTTCTATATTCCTTCACTAATCTTATACCACGATTATATAATGATTTGGTCAGTTACGCGGATGCACGGCCATACCAGCGATACTCGGATGTAAACAACAGCATGGATTGCACGGTTAATTTATTCTGTCTAAACCATGGAAAAATGTGTGGAAGCTGCTAAATCATATAGAGAGGGACTTAGTAAGCAGAAAAGGGATCAATATTTTGACAAACTAAAGTTAATAGCTGGTAAAGATATGTACGAGCAGTGTTAATTAAGATATTAGCCTAATATTTCACCTACCTGACCGGAAATGATAAGAACAAACACAGATGGAAATCCAGCCTAAGTTTGGCCAACCACAAACGCCACACTTGTTCCTCAGACAGTTTTTTTGCGCTCTTCTCCTTGATTTATTATACCTTTTGGCAGTCTGTAGTACTCCAAATGTTTTTTCCCAGTCTGACCGATTACTACAGCTCAAAACATGACGATAGTTGATCACTTTCAGCAGCAATAATCAGCAAAATATGCAACTTTCATTAGATTCAGTGGCATTGTTTACGTTCAGTGCCGCCAATATGGCCGATTCATGATGCGTCGTGAAAACACTCTATAGAGTGCTACAGTGATGATGTTTTTTTGTAGGCCAATGTTTACCTGGTTCCCTTGAGAAAAAAACAATAGGATTATTCCATTGGCTTTGGGATTATTGAAGAAAATAATCTCTGTGACCAACAACTTTTATGAAGTACAATCGCCAGAAGTAGAAAGTTAAACATAGGCTCTAAACAAACTACATCAGAGTCACATGACTTTAACATCACCATTATTAATCTTTTAATCTTTATTTAAAATGTACACTTCAGACATTTTAAGTTTAAGCAGATGAGTTTACCCGTTCAGCGTAATGACAGGTAATGTTCCTGACAGCCTCTGTAGTCCCATAGACAGTAACGCTTAAAGGAGAGGTTCACTTCCAGAACAAAAATGTACAGATAATGTACTCACCCTCTTGTCATCCAAGATGTTCATGTCTTTCTTTCTGCAGTCGATAAGAAATGATGTTTTCTTGAGGAAAACATTTCAGGAATCATCTCCATATAATGGACTTCAATGGTGCCCCCAAGTTTGAACTTCCAAAATGCAGTTTAAATCAGCTTCAAATGGCTCTAAACCAGGGGTGCTCAACCCTGGTCCTGGAGATCGACTTTCCTGCAGAGTTCAGCTCCAACCCTGACCAAACACACCTGAACCAGCTAATTAGGATCTGAAGGAGCACTTGATAGTTACAGACAGGTGTGTTTGATTAGGTTTGGAACTAAACTCTGCAGGAAGGTCGATCTCCAGGAACAGGGTTGGGCACCCCTGCTCTAAACAATCCAAGCCAAAGAAGAAGGGTCTTATCTAGCAAAACGATTGGTCATTTTCTAAACAAATTGCCAATTTATATACTTTTTAACCTCAAATGCTCGTTTTGTCTATGTCTCCGTGAACTGTTTTTTTCCGGGTCAATAAAGTTAGGGTATTGCGAAAAACTCCCATCTGTTTCTTCCCCAACCTCAAGCTCGTCTTGCATCACTGCAGAAGTACCAACCCAGTGTTTAAAAAGTGAACATGCAAAGAAGATCAAACGCCCTTTACAAAAAAAAGGTAAAACAGTGAAGTAGGACGATTTTGAAGTTGAAGAAGAAAACAAATGGGGGTTTTTAACATACTCTAACTGTATTGATCCGGATTACACAGACTACGCATGCACATCGCAGAGACGAGACAAGATGAGCATTTGTGGTTAAAAAGTATATAAATTGTCAATTAGTTTAGAAAATGACTGATTGTTTTGCTAGATAAGACTCTTCTTTCTTGGCTGGGATCGTTTAGAGCCATTTGCAGCTGCAATTAAACTGCATTTTGGAAGTTCAAACTTGGGAGCACCATTGAAGTCCACTATATGGAGAACATTCCTAAAATGTTTTTTCCTCAGGAAACATAATTTCTTATCGACTGAAGAAAGAAAGATATGAACATCTTGGATGACAAAGGGGTAAGTAAATGATCACATGATGCATTTTTGTTCTGGAAATGAACTTCTCCTTTAAAAAAAAATTGTGAGTGGGGTGTTACTGTAGTATTTTATGTTGAAGAATAATAAAATGTAAAAATGTCTTAGCTTGAGTTAACCACAGACCTTAATTCAGGCATTAACCAAAAACCCAATGATGAAAACAAAAGTGCAAGAATTGCTCTGCTTAAGGACTCGTTTTTCCATTTTTTGAAAATCTAAGAATCTAAAAATTGCCATCCCTTATGTACATCTCTACAATCTACTTACAGAGTTGCAAAGAGCGGAGTGGCATCTCTGCAATCACCATTATGAAATATGTCATGAAGAAATATCCATCTGTGGAAATGGACAAAAAGACCAAAAACCTCTACAAGAGGGCTCTAAAGCGAATGGTTGAGAGGGGCACTGTCAAACAGGTATTTTCCACTTTTAATACATGAATATTTCTTGTTTTATATGTAGAGTAAGTCAAAAGCAAACTTTGCTTGTCTTCTTTACCCACAGCTGAAGGGCAAAGGCTTCTCTGGAAGTTTCGCCATTGGGAAGGTATCCAAATGTCATTTGTTTAACTTGTTGAACATTGCTGAGATTAAATGAGGTTGAGTACTTATTTGATGGTTTGTCATTATGATTTTTTAATCTTTCATTTTGTCGATGTCATGTTGTGCAGAAGTCAGCTGCGTCTGGAGGGTCGAAAGAGACACTGGGAGAGTCTCTGCCTCTGATCATCACCCGCCTCTGTGAACCCAAGGAGGCTTCCTACATCCTAATCAAGAAGTACCTGGAGCAACACTTCCCACAACTCAACGTGGATAGCAGGTCATTATTGACTTTAGGGCAACATCCTATATCTAGACTACAGCCTGAAAGAATTTATTTAACATCGAGAAGACTGGGAATTAAATTCTAGAATATAGAAGTCTGGGGTATTTTAAAAGGATTAGTTCACTTCCAGAACAAAAATTTACAGATCATGTTTTTTGAGGAAAACATTTCAGGATTTCTCTCCATATAATGGACTTCTATGGTGCCTCCAAAATTGAACTTCCAAAATGCAGTTTAAATGCAGCTTCTAAGGTTTCTAAACGATCCCAGCTGAGGAAAAAGGGTCTTATCTAGCAAAATGATTGGTTATATATATATTTTATCTGGTCATGACAGTTAGGGTACGTCTAAAAACTCCCATCATTTTCTCCTCCAACTTCAAAATCATCCTACATCGCTGCAGAAGTACCAACCCAGAGTTTACAAAGTGAACACGCAAAGATCAAACACCCTTCACATAAAAAGTTAAAACAGCAATGTAGGACGGTTTTGAAGTTAGAGGAGTAAATGAGACGTACCCTAACTGTCATGACCGGAAAAAAACTGTTCACACAGAACTAGACAAGACGAGCGTTTGAGGTTTAAAAAAAAGTATATCAATTGTGTGTTATTTTTTTATTATTATTTTATTTTTTTTTTTTAGAAAATAAACGATCGTTTCACTAGATAAGACCCTTATTCCTCAGTTGGGATCAATTAGAGCCCTTTAAAGCTGCATTTAGACTGCATTTTTAAAGTTCAAATTTGGGGGCACCATAGAAGTCCATTACATGGAGAGAATCCTAAAATGTTTTCCTCAAAAAACATAATTTCTTTACGACTGAAGAAAAAAGAATGAACATCTTGGATGACAAGGGGGTGAATACATTATCTGTAAATTTTTGTTCTGAAAGTGAACAAAGCCTTTTATATGTACCAAGGCTTACCAAAAGCACAGTTAAAACAGTAATATTGTGAAATATTATTATAGTTTAAAATAGCTGTTTTCTATTTCAATATATATTAAAATCTAATTTATTTATTTAATGCAAAGGTGAATTTTCAGGATCATTACTTCAGTCTCCAGTGTCACATCATCTTTCAGATATCATTCTGATATGCTGCTCAAGAAACGTTTCTTATTATTTTGAGAACAGTTGTGCTGCCTAATTTTCATGATTGTTTTCAGAATTCTTTAATGAATAAAAAGTAAAAAAACAACAACATTAATTTAAAATTAATTTAATGCATCTTTTCTTAATAGACTATTACTTCATACATGCAAAAAAATTGCATACTGTACATACCAGATTAGTTAGTTCCAAATGATGTGCATTTTGCTGATTGTTAATGTAAATGATTGGGTTGTTCTGTAAATCTCTCTAAGGCCTGAGGTGTTGAAGAACTGCCTGCAGAAATCTGTGGAAAATGGCTTCTTGGAGCAGATTACTGGCAAGGGAGCCTCTGGAACATTCCAGGTTAGTTTCCCTTCTGAATCGCTCAGCGCATAAAAGCAGGTTTGATTAGAATCTGCATTTGCGTTTGACAGCTGAAGAAAGCTGGAAATAAAGTTCTCATGGGTGGCGGACTCCTGGAAGATGCCATAGTGGCTGCCATTACAGCCATGAATGAGCCCAAGACCTGCAGCATCACCATACTGCGCAAATTCCTGATGGAGAAACAGAAGGAGCAAAACAACTATTTCTTCGGTACGGTACACTAACTCCTCAGTTATCACAGCCTAGGGAGCGTTTTCAGTTTCTGAGGACTGAATTAAATTAAGATTTTGTTTTGAGGTTGCTTCTAATTGTTCTCAAATGAGAGCATTAGTACATAAGTAGTTGTTTTGATATTTCCTTGTTTATATTATAACCAGCATTCATATCTCTCTGCGTTTGCTGTGTCTTGATGTATCATGCAGAATTTTTATGAATGTTTTCCAATTTATTGCCAGTGTCAAACCTGAAGAGAACCTTGCAGAAGTGTAAAATGATGGGATGGATGGAGCAGATTTCTGGTCATGGACTTAGTGGGTCGTACCAGCTAAGCTATCCGTATTACCCAAGGTAAGTTCAGCTCACTGTAATCCAGCATATTATTGTTAACTAAAACTAAAATTGTTCAAAAATTGTTTTCGGTATTTCAAAATTAAATGAAATAAAAATATAAAATAAAAATGTAGTTGAAAAACTTAAATGAATTTAAAATAAGTTTTAAGTTGTTTTAAATTTAAAAAAAAAAAGTTTTAAGTACTAAAACTGAAATAAAAACTTCAATGCTAGCATTGAATTTTTTAAATAGAAAAATGAAAAGAAATTACTACAATTAAACAGAAAAATACTAATAAAAGCTCATTCAAATTATTAATAAATACTAAAATGAATAATAGAATAAATAATAATAAAATAACACTGCCATAAGCATGGTGCAGTGAAAAATATACAGACATTTTCACTTTTGAAATCTTTAATGCAGCTTCATTTTTAACTCCACAAATTAGTTCTTAAAGGGACAGTTCACCCAAAAATAAAAATTCTATAATTTGCTCACCCTCGTGTCATCTCAGTGGCTTTATTTCTTCTTTTATATTCCACCAAATATATTTTAAAGAATGTTTCAGCTTTTTTTGTCCATACAGTGGATGTCAATGGGGTCCAAAACCATTTTGAGACCATTTTGTTTTGTGTTTCACAAAAGAAAGTCAGGTTTAGGGTTTTGGGGTGAGCTTACATTGTTTTAAAGGGGAAATTAAAGAGTTAAAAAGTTTTGAGGTGATTTTTGACATTTTTAGGTCATTTTTGAGGTTTGAGGTTCAATTTTGTCATAAAAGTGCAATGAAAGTGAGAAATTAAATGAACTTGAATGACCAAATTGTTTGTCTCTGCTCTACAGCCCGTCGGTTCTCTTTCCTGAAATGATGGCAAAACTTAAACAGAAGGAAGAACAGAAACTCAAACGCAAGAGAGATGATGACTCTGACGACGAAGAATCCGAAGAGGAAGAATCAGATGAGGATGAGCCTCCTCAAAGAAAGAGGTGAAGTACATAACAGTATTAGTGTGACATTATCCAGTGATTTTGGATGGCTAAACATGCTTGTTGTTTGTCCGCAGGACCCAGCGTTCAAACCGGACGCCTGCGTCTAAAGCTCGTCAAAATAAAAGGGCTAAAACGGTCAGCAGAAAACCTCCTGCTTCAAAGAGATCCGTTGCATCGGCCAAAAAAGCCCCTCCACCAGCCAAGAAACCAGCCGCTGCCAGCAAAGCAGCTTCTAGAAAGGCGCCAGAGCCTGTTAAAGCCACACCAGTCAAGAAAGCCGCCCCGACCAGTAAACCGAAAACACCAGTAGCCAAAAAGATGACAAGCAGGGGGTCCAAAAGGCCGTCGCCCAAGGCAGCTAAGAAGGAGGCAGCTGAATCTTCTGTGAAGGCTAAACCGGCCGCCCGCAAGTCACTTCGAGCCCGGAAATGAATCCCGACGGCTGAAAAGATCAACTGTAGCTCCGTAGACTGCAGTGCTGGCTATTTTCTCCTCTTATTTTTGTAGAAACTTCCATGTTCTCCTCATCTTGGGGCCTCTGATGAATATAGAACCTCTTCAAATACAGGCATTTTATGTTCAATATTCTTAAACTACAGGTAAAGATATAGAGTAGAAATGCTACTGTTTGTGTTAAGATACTCATTCAGGAAACCATTATGAGAATGTTAAGAGCAGGAGCCGTTCTCAGTTGTGTATTGACAAAAAATCAATTATTTAAAATTCTTGTAGTCAGTCCTTCTGTAGAGGCAAGCGTTTCGGTTATTCAGTCGCCCCTTTCTCATCAGTGTTCAAGAATCCTCCTTTTGTAAGTTTTATTTTGGTCATGTTTTGTGAAGTTAGGTCTTTAGCTACTATTGTAATCAAAAAAGCATTTTGTTGATGTTGGTTCTTTTGTGTAAGTCAAAGTAAAGAACGATTATTGATGCCTAACTTTCTGTTGAACAGCCTACATGAATGCAAAATTGGATTTATTACGATGCATTAAAGAAACGTTGGCATCCATATCCACAACTGTCTTTTTGTTCTGTATAGTCTATGAAGAAGAATATAAGTTGAGATGATTTTCTGAGCAGATGTTTAAAACGTTTGACACTATTAACCTGGTCATACTTTTGCGTGTTAGTTTATCAGGGGGGGTTAGATGTAATTTTATGAGCGTTGCTCACCTTACCCTGCATGCATGTAACTGATATACTTTTCTGTAGTCCTTAATAAAGTGACTATATTTGTACTTCATTATTTGGCCATTGTTTTATTTGGTTGTTTCAGTTTAATGTTTAGTTGAGGTTAATGATAAACCAGCACTGAATAATTTCGGTTCTGAAACTTAAGGTTTCTGTTATTTAGCAGTCTGTACTAATGTGAAATTCTCATGTGGCAAATTCTTATTCTTGTTCTAACATGCACTTAAGCATGATTTAATTCAGTATCCTAAGCAGTGAAACGTTTACATAGAACAACTTATCGTGTGACTTGCTTTGACTTGTCTTGGTGCTTACAGTATCACAAACAAAGCTTTTTAATGGTTCTTTATTATGAACTAATCATGATGAATATATGATGCATGATGAATATATTAAGAACAATTACTACTCTAGTTCTTATCATATGATTTTGTTAAAAATGAAATAATTTCAGTCCGAAGCAAATTTGTGCGGTTTTGTTGGTGGTATAAATGCATTTGTAATGAACTAATTCTATATGTAATGTACTGAACTAGCTATCTGCAAATACAGAAGAAAATATTGCGAACACAAAAGATTTTTTTTTTTTTCTAAATCGGGTGAACAACATATTTACGCGTTTGTGTCCGCTAACATGGAAGACGTCCAAACAAATCATATTCTGCACTTCACAACACTTTTTACAGTATTTATCGCTGTTGACCTGTAACACACTTGAGTGATGCCCCAAAAAATTAATGGCAGACTATTGAATATTTCAAACGCACTGATTGAATCTATGGAAGTATTTAGTATTTCTTTTAGAATTTTTTTTTTTTTAAAGGTAACTGTGATCTTTTATCTCACAGTTCTGGCTTTTTTTTTCTCCGTAATTCTGACTTTTTTACTCAGAATTGCGAGATATAATCTTGCAATTTTAAAAACATGTCAATATTTTCCCCTCAAAATTAGGACATTAGGACAATTGTGAGTTTATCACAGTCCTGAGAAAAAAGTCAGAATTGCGAGATACAAATTTAGATTTGTGAGAAAAACGTCAGAATTGCCAGACATAAACTCACATTTGCGAGAAAAAAGTCAGAATTGTGAGAAAAGAGTCAGAATTATAAGATACAATCTTGCATTTGTGAAGAACAGTCAGACTTGCGAGAAAAAAAGTCTGAATTGACAGATACAAACTGGCATTTGCGAGAAAAAAAGTAAGAATTGTGAGGAAAAAAAAGTCAATATTGTGAGATACAAATTCGCATTCGGGAGAAAAAAAGTCAGAATTGCAAAAAAAAAAAAGTCAGACTTAGGAGATACTCGCATTTGCGAGAAAAAAGTCAGATTTGCGAGATTCAAACTCACGTTTGCCAGAAAAAGTCAGAATCGCAAGAAAAACAGTAAGAATTGTGAGGTACAAACTCGCATTTGCGAGAAAAACGTCGGAATTGCCAGAAAAAAAAATCAGAAATGAGATAACTTGTATTTGGGAGAAAAAGTGAGAATTGCTAGATACAAACTCGCAATACTGACTTTATTTATCGCAACTGTAAGTTTATATCACACATTTCTGAGAAAAAATATATAATTGTGACTATATCGCCAAATTCTGACTAGTTCTGTAAAAAAAATAAAATAAAATTGTAAGGTCAGAATTGTAAGATACACACAGAAAAAATATGGTGCTTCAGCGGTTCTTCAGCGGTTCTTTGGTGTGATTGTGGTGCTATATAGCACCGTTTGTGTATAAAGAACCGGTCAAGCCCCTGTCTGGTTCTTCAGCGGTTCTTCAGTGGTTCTTTGGGGTCGTTAAGGTGCTATATAGTACCACTGCCATACAAAGAACCTGTTAAGCCTCTGAATTTGACAAAGGTGCCATATAGCACCTTTTAAAATAGGTGCTATATAGCACTAAAAGTGGTTCCCCTATGATTACGAGCCAAAGAACCACTTTTAGTGCTATATAGCACCATTTATTTTTAGTCGCGATAACCCTTTTTTTTTTAATATTTTTATTCAATAGCAGAAACGGGCTTTCATATTGAATCAATTAGTTTAAAAGGTTCAATTAATCATTAAGACAAGATTCAGCGATTACTTTTTGATTTCCTTTCCACTTCAAAGACTCGGGATGCGGGAAACAACACTCCTTTAAGTGAATCAGTTTGATTCACTTTAAAGAGTCGGAGTTCCCGAAAAGAATGAACTATGCATCCATGTGTGGTGTAGGCGGAGAGTTTTCTTTTCCGATGAATCCAGTCTGGCTCTGGATAGGCGGGATTTAGAAGATTAAGGTGAGTCAGGATTGCAAAATCCCGGAGGATAATCGACCCACCCTGCCAGGTTCAGACGCGTGGACAAATGTTTGTAAGTTTGTATGTTTTATGACTGTTTTAGTGTTATTTCAGACACTCTCTGTATCCTCACAGTATTATTCAAACGTTAAGTATTAAAGCTCAAGTGGAAATCACATTTTCTTTCTTTTTTTTGTGGAAACGGTTTGACTGTGTCTCAAAACAAACTTTCATTTTGACCACTATGGGCGCGTTTCGAATCTAAACGCTGCGTGTTTACAGTAGGCAGCACGGTAGGTTTTGAAACTCAGCCTGCATATTTGAGGAATGTGTACAATTCCCGTTGTAAACTTAAGATAGAGTTGGTTTAATAACTTATTATCTTTACTTTCACTAGTTGTACAGTGCTGTTCCTCCTTAAGTTGGAGGAGTTTGGTCTATCTTATTTTGACAAACATGCTTATCTCTTTTTCAGATTTTTTTGAACAGTAGATAAGGCAAAGGACAACAGGCTCGGATTGAGACATGGGCGAGACAGCTGGCGGGGAACATGGGATTGTTACAAGATCTGCTGAGGTGAAATTGTCTTAAATGTTTTAATGCTGTAAATCTGATTTTGCAACTCAGTTGGTTTTAAAATTGCATCTGTGGTTTTATTGTCTAGTTTCATCCCACACATTGTGATGATGGCATTATGAACTCACAGTTTTTGTTGCTTTGACTGAGTAAAAACTCTGTTTGTCTAGTACATTGGCTCATTTCCTGTGGATGACAGTTGTTTGGATGATCAGATTCAGCAGCTGCACACTCAGCTGAAGTCTTTCAAGGTAATTGGTGTGCTGTTCAATGAACCTCAATAGTATGTTTGCGTTTTTCATATTTGTTTAGCATGCGAAAGCTTGGACACTTGACTAAATTAGTTTTTAATGCTCTTGAGAGCCTTTTGATCTAAATACATGTGCTTGCAATTACATTTGTAGACAGATATAAATTATGCACATACATGCATTTGAGTATTTTATCATTTTAATGACTAGCTGGGAAGTCAAACTAATTATTTATATAGCAATTTATGCAATAAAGGTTGTTTTAAAGCAGCTTCACAGCAATATACAAGAAATTTACTACTGAAGTTCTTCAATTATGAAATGAGTACAATTTCAGCTGCTAATCAGCTGTAAAAACACAGTTGCCACTATTCAGCTCAAATTAGTACAATGTTTCTTCAGTTAAATTCAATGGCAATTGAAATACGGAAAATATTCATAATATATTTTGACTGGTAATGGATTTATGAACATCTGTGTCTGCAGAACTGCAAGAGCAAGCGATCAGTCTCATTGAGATTCTCTGTCAAGGGAGTCAAAGTTTATGACGAAGATGAAATGGTGAGATTGTCTTAAGATTTATGATATTTCTGTTTGTGAATGTCATATGGTTGAACTCTTTATGCATCTCTTCAGACGCTCCTCATGGCTCACGCCATGTGTCGAGTCTCGCTCTCCACCGCCCGTCCGTCTGATGCCCAGTTTGCCTTTGTCTCCCATAATCCTGGAAATTCTGATGCCCAGCTTTATTGCCACCTCTTCAGAGCCAGACATGCCCGAGCTGTAAGCATTATGACGAATTCTAGCAGGGGTTTTGTGGTTGATATGCTATTAATCACATCATTTATAAAGCGTTACATTCTGTTTGTAATATTGCACATGTCAGCTCTAGAATCAAAGATGTGGCGTTCAGTTTTTAAAGTCACAGTAGTGATATTTAGTAGTGCCAGTACTAATTATCTGCTTGTTTTGCTATAACCTCAATTAGATGGGATTAAATTACAAATTATAGTAACTGCTCAACCACTGTAAGAATTTAATGTCTTTCATTTCTCTCAAATAAAGGCCCAATTCCTGAACCTGCTGCTTTGCCGCTGTTTTCAACTGTATTTTCTGGAGAGGCACCCAGAGGAAGCACAGGATGAATGTTCAGAAAAGAAACCAACTCGAACGCCGTCGTTGCTTAATCAAGGATTCCCTCTCAGTGTTAGCGCCTTGGTGTCTTTTCGCAGGGCCCCAACTCAAGGTCTACTACCGGGGGCAAAGGTTTGTTCTCACCGTATCTACCATATATTGCTATATGAAGATTAACATGACCAAATTGATGCAAATAGCATAAAAAGCAATAAAAAAAATGTATATATATATTTTTTTTTAAATGGAAGCATAAATTTGCATAAAGTAAACTCGGTAATGCAAAAAAATGACTTGAGCTGTAAGTTTAGAACTAGTCTAAATCATTTAATAAATTAAATATACATTTGAATATCATTAATATTGGTATAAATAAGTAATATAAATATATACTCCGCCATTCTAAAATTTGGGATCCGTAAGATTTTTTTAAAGAAGTCTTTTCTGCTCATCAAGGCTGCATTTATTTGACTAAAAATACAGAAAAAACTGTAATATTGTGAAATATTATTGCAAGTTTTCTATTTTAATACACTTTAAAATAGAATTTATTCCTGTGATGCAATGCTGAATTTTCAACATCATTACTCCAGTCTTCAGTGTCACATGATCCTTCAGAAATCATTCTAATATGCTGATTTATTATCAATGTTGGAAACAGTTGTGCTGCTTAATATTTTTTTGTTGCTTAACCTTTTTTGTTGCTCATTCCCTCTTGGAATTGTTTTTTTTTTTTTTTTTTTTTTTTGAAGATTCTTTGATGAATAATACATTTAAAAAGAACAGCATTTATGTAAAATATAAATAATTTGTAACAATATTTCTTTTTCTTTGAAAAAAATCATAATACTGTTATTCAGCAAGGATGTGTTAAACTGTAAAAGTGATAGTAAAGACTTGTATTGCTACAAAAAAATTCTATTTTGAATAACTTTTTATTCATCTAAAAAATCCTGAAAAAAATATTACAGGTTCCAAAAAAAAATATGAAGCATCACTACTGTTTCCAAAATTGATGATAAATCAGCATATTAGAATGATTTCTGAAGGATCATGTGACACTGAAGACTGGAGTAATGCCTGATGGAAAATTTAGCTTTGCATCACAGAATTACATTTAAAATAAAATCTGTTATTCTGAATTGGAAAAATATTTCATAATATTACTTTTTTCTGTGTTTTCGTATAATGGAACTCTTTTGAAACTGTCTGAGGAAAATTCTTTAAATTCCAGAGTTTTTCCAACAGTTTGAATGTTGTACTGTTCTGCAGTGGTTCATTTTGACTTCCCTGAACAGGTGTTCTCGCAGCCGAGCACGGAGCAAGTCAGCAGTCCTGAAGAGGGCCCCGTTTCCTCTCCAACGCTAGTTCGTAAATGGGCGATTCGAACTAAAGAGCTGCGCTCCGGAGCGTATCGCTCTTTTACATTTACTCCTCTCAAACAGCGCCACCTGCAGGATAAACTAAGTGCACGACAAGGTGGGATAAGTGTTCATAGAACACTTTCGAGAATGAGAGAGTTCATTAGGTAATGCACACATCTAGTTATAGAGGCTGTCTTAAGACACAGTGGGTTAATTTATTATATTGAACATTTATCTTTGGATTTGGTGGTTGGTGAATCAAAAAAGGTGGTGGTGGTGGGGATTTCCATAATATTTTCAGACAGTAATGTGTGCCACTCAGAATATTTTCACTAAATTCTTTTCAGAGACTGAACTTGCGGTCAGTCCACACTAAGATTGCTGCAATATTTTCTTGTGCCAAAGAAAACAAACATGAATGTATCGTTTGTCAAACTAATGCGAACTTGATTCCTGTGGGAATCTGAAGATCTTTTCTTTTTGTGAAACAGAAAAGGAACAGGCCAGTGCAAAAGCATGCAACTCTCGAGCTCCCAGTTTAACCGAGACCGAAGAAGCTCTGGCTCAAGCTGTGTGGTGCTGGGCTGGCGTGTCTAGGTTAGTATATTGATGAACCAAGACAAAGTCTGTTGTTCTAGTAAATTTATAATATTTATAATAAAAGGAATAGTTCACCCCAAAATAAAAATTAGCTGAAAATTTACTCGCCCTCAGGCCATTCAAGATGTAGAAGAGTTTTTCTTAATCGGAATAGAATTAGAGAAATGTAGCATTACATCACTTGCTCATTAATGGATCCTCAGCAGTGAATGGGAGTCCAAACAGCTGATTAAAAAAATCACAATAATCCACACAACTCTAGTCCATAATTTTATGTCTTATGAAGTGAAAAGCTGCATGTTTGTAAGAAACAAAACCATTATTAAGATGTTTATGACGTTAAACTTTTGATTCTGGCTAAAATATGAGTCCTCTATTTATATGATTCCTATATCCAGTGGAAAAGCTGTCTCGTCTGAATCAGGAAAGAAATGTGCACAGATCAAGCACTGTTTACAAGAAAAAACAGTCCAAAATGGTTCTAAACAAATGTGTCTGTGGATTTTAATGGGAAAGGTCAATGTTATGGAAGCATTATTATTGACTTCTGGTTTGGCTGCAATTAAAATGTGAATTTTTATTTTATTTTATTTTTATTTTTATTTTTTTTCTCTTTACAAGATGTTAATTGATATACTGGAGTTGTGTTGATTATTGTAATGTTTTTATCTGCTGTTTGGACTCTCATTCTGATGGCACCCATTAACTCCAGAGGACTGATTGGTGAGCAAGTGATGTAATGTTAAATTTCTCCAAATTTGATCGTTGAAGAAAAAAACTCATTAACATCTTAGATGGCCTAAAGGGTCATTAAATTTAATGCAAAGTTAAATCTTTGGATGAACTATTCCTTTAATGTTTACAGTCACAGAAACCTCAATGCTATATTCGTTTTTAGTGCAGTATCTCTTGTAATAGTAGATATTTGCATGTTTTTCTAGATTGCATAATTCTAATTTGAACACATTTTTCAATATTTAATTTTGTCATTGGTCATATTTAGGCTCAAATGCAATCTGTTTAGCTTTAATTGCATTTTTTTTTTTTTCCTGAGTTGATTAAAAATTATTTTGTCATTAGCAAGGTGGTATATCAAAAGAATGAAATGTGACCCTGGACCACAAAACCAGTCATAAGTAACACGGGTATATTTTTAGCAATAGCCAAAAATACATTGTATGGGTCAAAATGATCAATTTTTCTTTTATGCCAAAAATCAGTGGAGTAAAGATCATGATCCATGAAGATATTTAGTAAATTTCCTAATGTAAATGTATAAAAATGTAATTTTTTTTATTAATATGCATTGCTAAGAACTTCATTTCCACAACTTTAAAGGTGATTTTTCTGAATGTTTTGATTTTTTTTTTTTTTTTTTTTTTTTTTTTTTTCTCTCTTCAGATTTCAGATTTTCAAATAGTTGCATCTTAACCAAATATTGTCCTATACTAACAAACTATACATCAATGGAAAGCTTATTTATTCAGCTTTCAGATGGTATAAATCAAATTTTATGTATATGTATTGTGTGTCTTGTGTAGTGCTGAGCCTCTGGTTTCCATTACAGCAACTGTAGTTCCTCACTACTGGCAGATGATGTTTTGGGTGCCTTCCTGCTATGTCCTCATCCCAAAAAGCCCAACCGTGGGTCTCTAATAGTCCGCTTTCCCTCAGGACTGGTTACTCATGCTATTAAGAATTCCAAGGGGAAGTTCCGCCTTGAGGTAAGCAAAGATGAAAGCTTTTTTGTTAGTATTTTGTTTTCCTTGCTCCACTCTTTAACTACTTGTCAAAAGTAAAAGGGAGTGAGTGTTTGTTTTTTTTTTTCTTCTACAGAAATGTCACATTGACTTTGAAAGCCTTGCTGCATTGATCGAGCACTACACAGACTTCAATGAGGAGCTGGAATGTGCTTTGAGCTGTGCCCGGGTCAACCACTGCTATGACTGGGAAGAGATTGTGAATAAGAGTTCACGTTCACCGCAGGATAACAAGAAAGGCGCATTCAAAGATCAAAGTTGGGTTTGAATCCCATTTTTTTTATGCACTTTTTAAAATATTTTTTAAAACATTTTATTTTACTTGGTCCTAAACTTTACGGAGCTGCTGACATTGGTAACCATCCTAACTAGGATCTTGAGTCACTGGCACACTTTTTTGATATTTTGAATGAACACTCCTGTTTTGCCTGTTGGCAATAACCTTAACCCACCTAAAGCACTCACGTTTTTGCTTTAAATTTCTTTTCTAGGGAAACAAAAGCACTTGTGGTTTTCCTGTAAATGTCAGATTTAAATGTAAACTTGATTAACTTTTGCAAAGGTGGAGAATGATTTGTTTATGTACCATGTATTATGTCTTTTAAATCCTGTGTCGTATGTGTTTATATTGCTTTTTTATATTGCTTTTTTTTTTTTTTTTACTCTCTCCGTTGTATATTACCATCAGTTTTATAGAGAGCTTTTTAGTGATAACCTAAACGCATCAACTGAATTATTATTTTTTTTTTTTTTGTTTTTCTTTGGCTGCCTTTGTTTTGTAACTCTTGCACACTGCACCTCATAAATGCACATTTTCTTTTGTTATCTTGGCACTAATGTAAACTAAGTGTCTTACCACTTTACATAAACAGATTATACAGTCATTTTGTCTCCTTTTTCCTATTTTTGTCCATATATAAGTGCATAAATATATTCACACACACACAAAGGGGTAGAGATTCACAATATGCGCTCCGATTTTCCCAGTCTAAATAAAATGTTTCACAACAAGCACTTTGAAGTTCCGATCGGAACCAAATTATTCGTGAGATGAGCTTTTAAGTTCTGATCTGAATCAAAAGAATTGCAAACGCGTTCTGATTTAAATCAAATGATTCGTGATAAGTGCATTGAAGATCTGGTCTGAGAACGATTCGCAAAATGCGCTTCGATCTGAATCAAAAGATTTGTAAATCCAGTCCGAAGTTAAGATTTGAATCCATTCGCAATATGCGCTTTGAAGATCCGATCTAAATCAAATGATTCATGATAAGCACTTTGAAGTTACGATCTGAACCAATGATTTGCGACATGCACTCCAAAGTCCTGATCTGAATCAAATAATTCACCATAAGTGCCTTGAAGCTCCGAACTGAACCAATGATTCGCGAATCCGCTCCGAAGTTCCGAAATAAATCAAATGATTCGGGACAGGTGCTAAAGTTCCAATTTGAATGATTCGCGATACGCGCTCTGATCAAGGTCCAGATCTGACTCGAACCTGCTCTGAAGTTCCGATCGAAATCAGTGATTGGTGATAAACGCTTTGAAGCTCCGATCGTTCGCGAACCCACTCCGAATTCCGATCTGAATCAAAGATTCACGAACCCGCTCGTTCCATTCTAAATGATTAACGATAAGTGCTTCAAAGTTCCGATCTGAAACAAAAAGTTCACAAACTCATTCTGATCCATATCAAATGATTCACGATAAGCGCTAAAGTTCCTGAATCAAAAAGTTCAGAACCAGTTCCGATTTGAATCAAATTATTCTCGATAGTATATATTATATTATAGCACATACATCACAGAGACGTCTATTTGATGCCTGCATTTACATCTGAAAGGCGTATATTTTTTACGATGTCTGCAATAGGATGTTTCCTGTCCGATTAGTCTATAGAGTGATAGTCAATCTAAAAAGAGCAAAGGGTAGAAGATGATGAACACAAAACGGGTCAAATGTGTTGAAAAGATTAATTTCAGAATGATTCAGTTCTGTAGTCTATTTGTTCCAGTACTTCCAGTACTCACTTATGTGATCTTTTTACAGTGCTGTTCTGTCAAAAACAGAAGAGCAGTTTATCTGAGGCTGATTTAAGTAAATGCCGGATATATTATATTTTATGCAAATTATATTTAATATTCAGTGCGCATGTCTCTTCTGGGGCGCTTTGTGCTGACACAGCCGGCGCGTTTGAAGTTTGAGGTTGCTAGGCAACGCTGAACGCCGCAGCAAGAGAAACACGCTGCTTTATTTAATGTCGCGAACCGCAGCCTGACCTCAAACCGGCTTTAACGGAACCCGGACCGGATGACAGTGTTCGTAAACGTCGTTTCTAATAACAGAAGAGCTGCTCGTCTCACTAAGATGACCATGACACACGCATTCAGATCTTTGGAGTGTTACTTCCATTTCTCTTCAGCCGATAAGCAGTGACCACACCATCCGTTCAGATGGCATCGGAATCGGTAAAGGTGGTCGTCAGATGTCGACCGCTAAACGACAGAGAGAAAGCGATGAACTGTAAAACGGTGATCTCGATTGACAGCAGTCACTGTCAGTGTTTCATTGAGAAACCTGGAGCCACCGAAGAGCCGCCCAAACAATTCACATTTGATGGGACTTATTATATAAACCATTCCACTGAGCAGATCTACAACGAGATCGCGTATCCTCTGGTGGAGGTAATATTGATTTATGTGTGTTGGTGATTGGTCAGTGTGACAGGCAGCTATAGAGCCTCCATAAGGGGCCACTTACTTCTTTCCAGTGTGCATGCCCATAGATATGGTTATCTGATCCCTGTTGTCTCTTATCTGAAACAGAACACCAAAGAGTTTAATTCAGTCACGGAAGTAACCTACAGCCCTTCCTTTTATTGATTATTTACTAGTTGGGCCCTTTAGATTCTAAATATAAGCACATGTGAGCACCTGAGAGTCTATCTATCTATCTATCTATCTATCTATCTATCTGTCTGTCTGTCTATCTGTCTATGTATCTGTTTGTCTGGTGGTCTTTATTTTTGCATTATGCAAATCAAATTTTATACAATTATTTTTCAAACAGGGTGTAACTGAGGGCTACAATGGGACAATTTTCGCTTATGGACAAACAGGAAGTGGCAAGTCGTTCACTATGCAAGGTGTTCTAGATCCTACATCCCAGAGGGGAATCATCCCTAGAGCTTTTGAGCACATCTTTGAGACAATCCAGGTAACCAGTTTGTATCTCATGTGACTTTACACTACCGTTCAAATGTTTGGGATCAGTACGATTTTTAATGTTTTTTAAAAAAGTCTCTTATGCTCATCAAGGCTGCATTTATTTGATCAAAAATACATAAATATTATTGCAGTTTAAAATAGTGTTTTTCTATTTTAATATGCTTTGAAATATAATTTATTTGTGTGATGCAAAGCTGAATTTTCAGCATCATCACTCCAGTCTTCATTGTCAGATGATTCTTCAGAAATCATTCTAATATACTGATTTATTACCGGTGTTGGAAACAGTTGTGATGTGTTTTTATTTATTTATTTATTTATTTATTTTTGGAAACTGTGATACTTCTTTTAGAATTCTTTGATAAATAAAAAGTAAAAAAAAAAAAAAAAACATACATTTATTCAGCAAGGATGTGTTAAATTGATACAAAGTGATAGTAAAGACATATTGTTAGAAAGGATTTCTATTTTGAACAAATGCTGTTCTTTTGGACTTTTTTTTCATCAAAAAATCCTGAAAAAATTATCACAGGTTCCAAAAAAATATGAAGCATCACTACTGTTTCCAACATTGATAATAAATCAACATATTAGAATGATTTCTGAAGGATTACGTGAAACTGAAGACTGGAGTAATGATGCTGAAAATTCAGCTTTGCATCACAGGAATATATTATATTTTAAAGTATGTTAAAATAGAAAATCTATATTTTAAATTGCAATAATATTTCACAATATAACTGTTTTTACTGTATTTTTTGATCAAATAAATTGCCTTGGTAAACATAAGAGATGAGAATTTCTATTACGAATATTACGAATTTATATTTCTATTATGAATTTCCATAATTAGAGCCAAAGTACTACAGTCAAACCAAAAATTATTCAGACACCAGATATAATTTTTGTTCAATTATTTAAGTGTGGATAGCAAAATAAAGTAAACTGTGACATTCCCAAAAATTCTTCATACTCGTTCATACAAAAATTATTCAGACACTTTGATCTGACCATGTTTTGCTTGAGTGTTTTTTCTTTAACTGCTAATGTGACCTTTTTATACCACAGACCGAACAAAATTAAGCATTGCTTGGTAACTGGTCAACAAAGTATTGATAGTTGTGTAAAAATTTGTGTAAATATTATCATACAGTTGTCTGAATTTTTGGTTGATTTCAATCCATTAAGTTATCTGACATTATCAAGATGAATTTGTTCTGATGTTCTGACACAGTTTAACTCTGAGTTATTGACATATTTTATTACCATTTTCTAAACTATAGTAAAAAAACTGTGATAATATGAGAAATATTGAAGGTGTCTGAATAAATTTTGGTTTGACTGTATATTCATTGTGATATACAAGTGATTTTAAAACTGTACTTTTTCTATAAAGTGTGCAGAGAACACGAAATTCCTTGTACGGGCTTCGTACCTGGAAATATACAAGGA
The DNA here is from genome assembly GCA_036247105.1 of Cirrhinus mrigala. Classification (NCBI taxonomy): domain Eukaryota; kingdom Metazoa; phylum Chordata; class Actinopteri; order Cypriniformes; family Cyprinidae; genus Cirrhinus; species Cirrhinus mrigala. Next base: position 5,895,684 of record CM070017.1, on the reverse strand, counting down.
GGAAATCAGAGATCTTTTGGGAAAAGAGACCAAACAGAAAATGGAAGTACGTACTCACAAATCCCACATAGCTGATTGTACATTTGCGTACATGTACTGAATGTCTCAATGCTGTGTGTGTTTAAGCTGAAGGAGCATCCTGAGCGTGGTGTGTATGTACGGGATCTGTCCATGCATATGGTGCACAGCGTTGGGGAATGTGAGCGGATCATGGATCAGGGCTGGAAGAATCGCTCTGTGGGATATACACTGATGAACAAAGATTCATCTCGCTCACACTCCATATTCACCATTCACCTTGAGATCTGCAACACAGGTTGGTATCTGAATCACACATACACAACCACTCAAAAGTTTTTCAACAGTAAGATTTTTAATGTTTTTTTAAAGAAGTCTATGCTAAAAATTCAGCTTTGAAATCACAGGAATAAATTACATTTTAAAATATATTCAAATAGAAAACAGTTTTTAAATTGTAAAAATATTTCAAAATTGTACTCTTCTTGCTGTACTTTGGATCAAATAAATGCATGCTTGGTGAGCAGAGGAGACTTCTTTAGAAAACATTAAAAATCTTACTGTTCAAAAACTTTTGACTGGTAGTGTATTTATTAAGTCCTACATACATGAATGTATATAAATCATCTCTGTAATCTATATATGAGCTTAGATACTGCTGGTGAAGAACATCTGCGTGCTGGGAAGCTCAACCTCGTGGATCTTGCAGGTAGTGAACGCCAATCAAAAACCGGTGCTACTGGAGATCGCCTTCAAGAAGCCACCAAGATCAACTTGTCCCTTAGCGCCCTTGGCAATGTTATATCTGCACTGGTGGACGGTCGTTCCAAGCACATCCCGTACCGCGATTCCAAGCTCACTCGTTTGCTTCAGGACTCTCTGGGTGGAAATACTCGCACTCTCATGGTTGCCTGTTTGTCGCCTGCCGACAACAATTATGAGGAGAGCATCAGTACTCTACGCTACGCCAACCGTGCCAAGAGCATCCAAAACCGTCCACGCATCAACGAAGATCCAAAAGACGCCCTACTGCGCGAGTACCAGGAAGAAATCAAGAAGTTGCGAGCGTTAATCTCCGGGCAGCTGGGATCTGCCAACCTCAGCTGTAAGAAACACAGCAATTGTTTAAATTGAACGTGTCTGAATTGCATAACGTTGACTCTTTTGCTTGTTATCAGCACTTTTTGCAGGTCAGAAGTCAGGAGATTCTCCAGCTGTTTTGTCACGACCGCAAAGCAACACATCAGAGAGCGAGGCAGAGAAAGACAGGATAAAAGAGGTGGGTATAGATTTAATAGAAGAGTGTTAAAAATATTGTTTGGACATATGGATGTGGTTTTCACCTCAAAATATGAAAGATTTTTGAGGAAACTTTCTATTTGGTGAATTTTGGTGCCTAAACCCTGCTGAAAAAAAAACAATAGAAACCATCACAAAAATTCTAATGGTTTCCACTACAAATATCATTACAAACCATCATTTTGTAACCATTAAAAATGGTTTTCTGTAGTGTGTTTTGGGACATATTCCATTATTTAGTGGTTTTAACAAGCCACCCATAGAAGGCTACAAATTACCAGTAGAGACCAATAGGCACCATTATGGTTTCTATTAAAACCAGTACAATTCCCATTATAACCAATTCTGTGATGGTGTCTATTGTTTTTTCAGCAGGGAATACAATTGGCAGAAGCAAGGAGTTGGTTATACATAGGCTATAAATAAACTACACCATTGTCACATGATCAGAACATCATTCCTACAGCTCTTTCAGACTCAAATCAAGGAATGATAAAACATGCAACCTTGAAACCAGTGTAAGTTGCTTTAAAAGATCTGCCAAATTCATATGTAAATGTGCATGTGAATTCAGGAATATGAGAAGAAACTGTCAAGGCTGCAGGCCGAGTACGATGCAGAACAAGAGTCCAAAGTCAAACTTCAGGAAGACATTGCAGCCTTGAGAACATCATACGAGACCAGACTCTCTTCTCTGGAGAGGTCCAGAGCTAGTCGAATACATACCACTGGTAATGTGGAAACTACTGTTTCCTTTAGATCTGACTTTAGCTTCTATATCTTTTAAATCTGGTTGAATCTTCTCGCTATCTCTCCTTAATCAGGTGGCCCTCATGTGGACCAGCATAAAGAAGAGCTCATCACTGCACATGTGACTTCTCAGGAACAGGCGAATGTTGACTACAATGCTCCCGAGGTGCAAACTGGGTTTAAATAGGCCATACATATGTATTTATAATTTCAAAAAGTTTTCTAATTGAGTTTTTAATTGATTTTTAAATCTAAATGACTCTTGTTTGTGTAGGAAAGTGAGCCTTCTGCTGCTGCTATTGTCAAAGGAGCACCCTGTGAAGAAAGTTCAGATTTAGATACGGTTGTGGTTGCCACACCTGGTCAGCTGGACCAGAAGCATGTTTTAGAAAGGTGAAACCTCAAGAATGTCAACTTAAAATGGTCATTGTATTAGTTAACTAAACAAATAAGCCTTGCCATCTGCAGACAAATTGAATGTTTTGTTTTGACACTGAAATAACCTTTCAAAAGAAACTGATTTATCAAGATGGTGGTGGTAAATTCAGGTTAATTGGGACATTTTACTTAGTCAACTTAATGGCAAATAGTGTTCTAATTTACCTGATTTAACCCTAATAGCTATAGAGATTATGACATTGACAAAACAGGATAAATAATGCTGTTTCTACTGTATGTTGTTGGCTGAAAGACTGCAGCAGCTGGAGCAGGAGTTTGTGGGTGGAGAGCAGGTTAGAAACGAAGAGCTGAAGCAGAGACACAGACAGAGGAAGACTCTGGCTGACCAGAGGAAGAAGCAGCTAATCGAAGCTCTAAGCCAAAGCAGCGAGGACAGTGACAGCGTGCTGCTGAACGTATATGACTCCATTCAAGAGGAAGTTCATGCCAAGAGCAGACACCTGGAGAACACACAGAAGAAGGTGAGAGCTTTTAGTATTTAAAAGATTAGTTCTCTTTCAGAATAAACATTTCCTGATAATTTACTCAGCTCCATGTCATACAAGATGTCATGTCTTACTTTCTTCAGTCGAAAAGAAATTAAGTTTTTTGAGGAAAACATTCTAGGATTTTTCTTCACATATTGGACTTCAATGGTAGCCAACAGTTAAAGGTCCAAGCTGCAGTTTCAGTGCAGCTTCAAAGGGCTCTACATGATCCCAGCCGAGAAATAAAGGTCTTATCTAGCCGAAAGGTACAAAAAGGTATAGGGTAGGGTAGGGTAACTTCAAAATCGTCCGACATCTTTGTTTTACATTTTTTGTAAAGGGCATTTGTCATTCTTTGCATGTTCGCTTTGTAAACACTGGGTTGGTGCTTCTGCCTACATCACGTGACCTTTCCGACGTGATTAGATAATGCGTGAGGTCAAATTAGTGTAAGAGAAGCATTTCTGGTTCAAACGTATATAAATTTTTGTTTTTTTTAGAAAATGACCAATCATTTCGCTAGATAAGCCCCTTTTTTCAGCCTTTTGAAACTCCACCGAAACTGCAGTTTGGACCTTCAACCCATTGAACACCACTGAAGTCCATTATATGAAGAAAATCCTGAAATGTTTTCCTCACACAACCTTAATTTCTTTTCAACTGAAGAAATAAAGACATGAACATTTTAGATGACATGGGGGTGAGTAAATTATCAGGAAATTTTTATTCTGGAAAACATGTAAAAATATCTAAACAAAAAACATTATTTATATAACGTGTATATTATTTATTTTTTTAGCTTAGAAATTTTAAATGTATCTACAATTGACAAAAAAACATAAAGTGTATATTTTTCTTTTCCCTACATTTAGATTAGATTTTGATGAAACTGTAGAACCAATCCAAAATGTCCAACCATCTGTTTATATGATGAACAGCTTAAAGCTGCCAAGTTGGAGATCAGGGATCTTCAGGCAGAGTTTGAGATGGAGAGAGATGATTATCTGGCCACCATCCGGCGTCTGGAGCGGGAAGGCCAGCTTCTTCAAGGTATTTTAGAGCGCATGGCGCCCCTGGTGCGCAGGGACTGTAACTACAGCAACCTGGATCGGCTGCGGAAGGAGTCGGTGTGGGATGAAGAGGGAGGAACCTGGAAACTGCCAGAGGTGGTGGTGCAGAAAACGACATTACCTGCAGGTGCTGTGAAATGTCAGAGAATCTTTATGATCTTTGTTCAGTATATTTGAACGATTACAGTTCATTTTTTTTATACACTATAGTTTTATGTATTAATTTCTAGTGTGGTAATGGTTTTAGTAACAGCAAACCATTTTTATATATATAATAATAAAACATGGAGGACAAACATTGTGGTTTATGTTTAGAGTTTTACTAAAAAAATATTTTGTGCAGAGAAAAGTGCATGTGCACTAAAAAATAAGAAAAGAAAAGCAAATGTTTCAGTTGTTTATGTGAGTAAAAAGTATATTCTCTCTCTTCTTGCTCTACAGTCCCTCCTTCAGGAGCCATTGCCCCTGGCAGACTTTCAGCACGTAGGAATTCTGCCTCAGACCTTGCTGACCCTTTTGTGGTATTCAGAATTAACACCCATAAAACATTAGTTATTCTGACACTTATTTCTGCACAGATCCACTACAGATATACCAATACCATATTTGTGTGTCACATTCAGTAATAGGGTTTTTACACTTGCTGAGAGTTGTTTTAAAGCTGGATTAAAGCAATCCTGTGCTACCTTCATTATTTGCATATTCATGAGATTTATGCATGGTCTCAACCTGGGTTAAAAAAGACGTTAACCCTGGGTCAGGTGTGGTCTGAAAAGCCCCATATGAAAAGCATCCATAGCTTAGACTCATGTCTGAATGAGTCCAAATCTCTTTTCAGCAGGAAGAGGAGGAAGACCGCTACAAGGAAATGCTGAACCGGAGTGATAGCGAACATATCGCCACTAACTACTTCAGGCCAAAACGGACCAGTCAGCTGTTGGCTGGCGACTCTATTAAAAATACAAGTGAGAAACTGATTTAATACAAGCCATTGCATACTCATACTCACTTGTTTCTCTCATGCAACTGCTGTATGTTTATAAATGTTGATAATTCTAATTATTTTCTCACAGTGAATTATTCTGGTTCAGTTGGTAATGGTCCAGTCCACCAGACCTCCGGTGTGTCTCCTCTTAACATGGAATCTCTCATTCCACGCCCTTTTCGTTTGGAGTCCCTCGGGGTCCCAGCTGCACACGGCAAAGTAAAACGCAAGAAGAGCAAGACGCTCATCACAAATGAGGGCAACTGACAGGACGTGGCTTTAAAAATCCATAGTATGAGAGCTTAGAACTTTGTCTTTTAAAGCTACTTTTATCTGTTTTTAATTCATTTATAGGCACATAAAGACATTTTTGTTGTATTAGTGATTAATGACAAACAGGGAAATTTTGTGTCCTAACGTCTTTCAATTCTGAATGCCACATGGCATGTAAGCACTGTGTAAAGCATAGGAATATTAACAAATACTACCTTAAGTAATAGAAGTAATGCTACCTAATGTGCTGCACTGTTTTTATTTTGCACTGAGAGGTTTCAGCACAGAAAACCCACTTTTTGTGGTATTTTTATTGCTGCTGTCTATATGATTAAATACATATTATGTCCTGAAAAAACAGTCTAATTTCCTTGTCCCTTTTAAGATGTATCCCACAAATTAAAGCGTCTAATAATAATCAGGGATGTGGCTGATCAAAGGGGACTTTTTATGGATAAAATCAAGTCTCACTATTGTTTATATATGAACCAATATTAACATACATTAGCAATATAAAATGGGTTGCAAATGTTTCGTGTTGTTTAAATTTTGTCTTTTATTTTCAATTTTAAATGTGTATCATGTCCCTGTAGTGCACATTTTGGTGATTCACCTCTAGGTCCTAACTTAACTGCAATGTATGCTATCCACCTTATTTTTAAGTGCGGAAGTAAGCTTATGGGCGAGACTTCCGGTTCATTAGCCGCTATAGGAAATAAGGAGAAGAAATAACACTGTGCAGTAAACGGTAAAACGGTTTGCACTACACACCAGTGTGTTCATAATTAAGATATTATAAGACACATCAATTTGCAATATCAAGCAGCAAAACGAGTGTACAGCTAAAAATACCTGGATGCAGATGAGACCGGAAGCCAGGTCCATCTACAAATGGCCGCGCCCACTCTTACGGGGAAAAGAAAGTTGGATAGATATGTAAAATACCCATTCGCTGTAATATCAGGCAACCGTGTGTAGTTTTGTGTATTTCGGCGACTTTGGAGCCCCCTACAGTTATAAGTGGATGTCACTGTTTGTAAATATGTAAGTGTCATAACTGTTACTTCCGTAAAGCAGTGCGCCCTTTTCGCGAAATTTCGTACCCGAAAACAGACATTTGGAGTCGAGCATAGAAAAGAAACAGAAGCCATTCGCATTATTGGTCAGTTTACCACAGATACATTTTGAAAATGTAACGTAAAAACCTTACAGTTGCTTTAATTATTTGTAACCTTGATTAAAAACGTAATAGTTATTGTGACCTTCGGCCAGCAGACAGTAATCATTGTAAGTAAAACCACTCAGTAAAAAGCACAATCACTCTGAGGCCAAGCTGAGTATCATCTGATACCTTAATGTTCTTTTTTAACAGCCTGCTCACAAACTCTGAGGGCTAATCAAAAACATCAGTTTCAAAGTTCACAATCTACAAAACAAATGCATTTGATTGCAGTGCATCACCTGATTCATGTGTTTTATTAATCTAATTGCATTGGAATTGAACCAGTTATATTTTTCACCATGGTTTCACTATCAACAACAAGCATAACAGCTGTAAAGGTTTAAGTTGTTGGTTATGCAAAACACAGTGCTTTGGATACAGTTTAGACATAATATGTGACCCTGGACCACAAAACCAATCTTAAGTAGCACGGGTAGGCTATATTTGTAGCAATAACCAACAATACACTGTATGGGTCAAAATTACCGATTTTTTTTTCTGCCAAAAATCATTAGGACATTAAGTAATTGCAGTTCTGTGAAGATATTTTGTAAATTTCCTACCGTAAATACATCAAAGCTTATTTTTTAAATATGTAAAATACATTGGTAATAACTTTGGACAACTTTAAAGGCAATTTTCTCAATATTTATTTATTTTTTGAACCCTCATAGTTATATATATATCTTGGACAAATATTGTCCTATCCTAACAAACCATACATCAACTGAAAGCTTATTTATTCAGCTTTCAGAAGATGTATCTCAAAAAATGACCATTATGACTTTTTTTGTGGTCCAGGGTCACATGTTCTGCTATCTGATCATTCACAACAACCAGACAAACCAAGAGACATATTAAGCTGCAATTATTGCTTTATTCATGTGTGTTCTGTGGTTAAACATTGCCGTCATTTATGGCTACTTTCCATGTGCACTACGGTGTGGATTTGGTTAGAGAAGCAGCTGTGAAAGGGCAACTGTTAGCTGAGTCAATACAAACAGAAGGAACCATTCTCAGTGTAAGTCATGAACTAGGTCACATTCTGAGATAAAGAACTTTAATGACAGATGAATCTGAGAGGCCAGGTAACATGAACACCAGTCGGTTGGTTGCAACCCAAGATAATGCGCTAATCCACTGAAGTGCTGTGTCAGATCTCACTGACCAGTGTGTAAAATGAGGAGTATGACTGATAGCTGATCTGTGGGAGTCTGAGTTCCTCAGGTTCAAAAGTCTCTGGTGAAGCAGATATACTCCACTGTATTTGAAAAAACTAGGAAGTGATTTTCTAAAGCAACTGATTAGCAAAACAGGCATGATCCATAAAGCAGACTTCCAAAAGCAAGATCAAAGAGTAATTTAAAGATAATTGCTAATCTACTTAGATATAGTTCGAAATGAAAGATACTTAGGTCCACCTGGAAATGTAAACATACTGTATCATAATCTCTAGTGCTAAAATAGGCAAAGGCAGCTAGGTGTTAAAGTCACATTTATATTTAGTAATTAATCTGCCACCCTGTATTAATTCAAAATGCTAAAAGTGAACTGTGCCATTTCTGTGCAACTAGTGCTACCATACAGATTGGTCCATCAAATGCTCTAAACTCATGTCATTGGCTGAGTTAATGTTGATCAGGATGTTTTCACAGTTTTAAAAGGAACATTATAAAATTGCACACTTTACTTTTATTATGTCTGACGTCATGTGTCACACCTTTGTTGAAAAAAAACGTTATTTGTGAGCTGGTTTAAGCTGGTCCTGAGCTAGTAGCTGGACCAGGTTAGGGCCAGCACATGACCAACTCATAACCAGCTCATAACCAATTAAAGAACACCTTAAACCAGCTCAAACCAGCTGCCGTGCTTCAAAACACCTATTCTTAACAGGATTAGGTGATTATCTCAAAAGGAGTTTCAGGGTCCAAACACTCCAAACAAACAAAACAAAGCAAAATATCGATACTGGAATCTTAGTTGGCTAGACAGTGATTCATGTTTTAAAAATCGTTAAAGTCATTAAAATATTGGATAGCCTTGAGGGCAGCGTGCCGACATATGTGACCCTGGTCCACCAAACCAGTCGTAAGTAGCACGGGTGTATTTGTAGCAATAGCCAACAATACATTTTATGGGTCAAAATTATCGATTTTTCTTTAATGCCCAAAATTATTATTAGGATATTAAGTGAAGATCATGTTCCATGAAGACATTTTCTAATTTCCTACCATAAAAGAATCAAAACTTCATTTTTGATTAGTAATATGCATTGCTAAGAACTTCATTTGGACAACTTGTTATTTTTGCAGAGTTTCAAATAGTTGTATTTCATCATATCTTAACAAACCATACATCAATGGAAAGCTTATTTATTCAGCTTTCAGATGATGTATAAATCTCAGTTTCAACGAATTGACCCTTATGACTGGTTTTGTGGTCCAGGGCCACAATAGCGCTGTTACGCTACGGTTGTCCCGAGTTCGAATCCCGGCTCGAGAATCTTTCCCGACCCATCCCCCCCTCTTTCTACCTCTTTGCTTCCTTGTCTCCACTACACTTCCTATCATAAGGCAAAAAGGACAAAAATAAATCTTTACAAAAAAATATTGGTGTCCGGGACACCATGAGACCAGAGGCTGTAGCATACACTGTGAGAAAGCTGTTTAATGAATAGTGCTTGTATTGCATGAAATTTTATTCTTACTTAAAATGGAGAAGAAGCTTGGGCCTGGAAACAGTATTTGATGCATCGTGACTTAACAAGCAGAGAGCATACTGTCAACAAATCTCAGTTTTTCAGAAGTCCTAGTTTTCGTAATGCCTCTCTCCGATCACTTCCGATGCTGGGAACTGGCACGGTGAAACCTCTGGAACGAGATGCTGGTTTTGTGGATTCACTAATATCCGTTTGAGTGTCTGTAAAGTGTTTTTTGGTTCCTAGTGTAGAAGAACGTGATTGGTGGTTCAGAGAAACTGCATTTGAGACTGTGATGTTAGAATCTGACAGTCCCACCCCAGTGCGTTCCAGTGTGGCAGATTTCCAGATTGAAGTTATGCTCCCATGTTGCGGATAAGAAGAAGCTGTGGAAAGATCGCTCACGGATCTTTGGTGGACAGGATTGTAACTTTGTACTGGCTGGTTTATTTGCTTTCCAAGTTTTGCAGGAACACTCAGAGGTTCACTTGTGGTCTTGCTTTGCACCAAGGACTCTGAATGCTTTAGTTGTTGGCAGATTGAGTTCGTTGTATCCTCCTTGAGAATACCCAACTTGCAAAGAGCCTCCAATCGTACTTTTTCTGGATTCATTAAATTATCTACAGTCAATACCTCTGAGGAAGGCATGGTTGATTCGACCTTGGGGTCGGAGGCTCCTTCCTGGCTCATTGGGGTTTTCATTTTAGGTTTAGGGGCCACAGGTGGAGGATTGGGCTTGGAGCTCCTGGTTGTCATCCCCTGTGAATTGTAGGATCTAGAGATGCTTCCCTCATGATCTTTATTTGTAGAAACCTGCTGTTCTTCGGTTTTGGCTTCGGTTCTCCGCATTGATGCACTCTTGCGCAGGTGCACCAGAGCCTCATACGAGAGTGGTCCTCTATGTGCCACGCTCTCCGGCTGATGTTTATCCTGTTCTTCTTCCACAGTATCATTACTGCCTTTGATTTTATATGGAGTTGGTATTACCACCACATTGACCTCCGAGGGAACTTGTGGAGCTTCCTGATGGAGCTGGTTACTTTCACAAGCCACTTTGGGTGATGTATTATTCTGGAATACAGCTAATTCAGGTCTGCTTTGGATTCGTGAGTTATAGTTTGCCAAGACAAATGGAGTAGGAGCCTTGCTAGATGGATCTTTACTTTGGCTTTTGGGCACATCTACAAACAACAACAACAAAAAAAACTCTTTTACTGCATTATCAGCAATAGTTAGGAGTTCTAAATACTATGGAGCAACAACACACCTTGACTAGGAAGCTTGTTGAGTCTTAGTGATGCAGTGAAGTGTGCCACTTTGTTAGCCACATTTCCTTGAGCTGGCAGCTTATCAGACTCATCATTGGAGAGGCCACTGTCATCCTCGGTATCCAGTGACTGAATGGTCTCCTCTAGATACATGAGACAAGCCCTCTCCTCAGGAGAGAGATACTCCAGACTTTTATCACTCTGAAACATAAGTTGTTTGCATTTGTGGATGAGTTTTAAAGGGATAGTTCAGCCAAAAATTAAAATTCTGTCATGAATTACACACCCAAATGTGACCCTGGACCACAAACCCAGTCATAAGTAGCATGAGTATATTTGTAGCAATAGCCCAAAGTACATTGTATGGGTCAAAATTATATATTTTTTCTTTTATGCCAAAAATCATTAGCATATTAAGTAAAGATCATGTTCCATGAGGATATTTTGTAAATTTCCTACTGTAAATAGATCAAAACCTAATGTTTGATTAGTAATATGCATTTCTAAGAACTTAATTTGGACAACTTTAAAGGTGATCTTCTCAACATTTACATTTTTTTTGCACCCTCAGATTCCAGATATTCAAATAGTTGTATCTTGGCCAAATATTGTCCTGTCCTAACAAACCATACATTAATGGAAAGCTTATTTATTTAGCTTTCAGATGTAAACATCTCAGTTTTAAAAATAAATGTAAGTTTTAAAACGTTTTGTGGTCCAGGGTCACAAATGTTGTTCCAAAACACAGCAATGCAACTGACATGTTCAAGGCCCAGAAAGGTTGTAAAGACATTGATAAAACAGTCCATCATTGGCCCAACAGTCCAACATTACATCAGTGGTTCAACCGTAATGTTATGAAACTAAGAGAATATTTTTTGTGCGCAAATAAAAAAAATAATGACTTTATTCAACAGTTTCTTTTTTGCCATGTCAGTCTTCGCTATGCATTCACGCCTTGCACCTTGTTGCACCAGATCATGACGAATTTGCACACAGAAAATATTCTCGTAGCTTCATAAAATTAAGGTTGAACCACTGATGTCAAATGGACTATTTAATCGATGTCCTTACTACCTTCCTGGGCCTTGAACATGTCAGTTGCATTGCTGTCTATGCAGGTTCAGAAAGCTTTTGTATTTCATCAAAAATATCTTTGTTTTATTTGTGTTCCGAAAGATGAACAAAGGTCTTACGGTTTTGGAACTACATGAAGGTGAGTGATCAATGACAGAATTTAAATTTTTGGGTGAACTAACACTTTAATGTGTGCTCACATTATGTCATGATCTTCTCACCCTCATTTTGTTCAAAACCTGTATGACATACTTTTTCTGTCTTCTTTGGAACACAAAAGATGATATTTTGAAAAATATTTCTGTCCATATAATGGAGATCAGCTTTAAAACAAACCTACATTTCTCAAAATATCTTCTTTTGTGTTCTCAAAATATCTTATTTTGTGTTCCAAAAAAGAAATAATATCATATCTGGACCAGTCATAAGTGTCAATTTTTTTAAATTGAAAGCTGATAAGTAAGCTTTCCATTGATTTATGGTTTGTTAGGATAGGACAATATTTGGACAAGATACAACTTTTTGAATGTCTGAAATCTGCAAAAAAAAAAAAAAAAATCTAAATATTGAGAAAATCGCCTTTAAAGTTGTCCAAATGAAGTTATTTGCAATGCATATTACTAGTCAGAAATTAAGTTTTCATATATTTATGGTAGGTAATTTATAAAATATCTTCATAGGACATGATTTTTACTTAATATCCTACAGATTTTTGTCATTAAGGAAAAATCGATTATTTTGACCCATACAATGTATTTTTGGCTATTGCTAAAAATATACCTGTGCTACTTAAGACTGCTTTTGTGGTCCAGGGTCACTTTTTAATTTATTTTATCTAAACACATACATCAAAACAACTGCAGATGTAGATTTAAAAGTACTTTATAAAGTACGTTATACAATGTACAGTATGTTTTCATAAATTAAAATAGGTCTTACAAAGCTTGAGTTGAAACTGCCCACGCTGTCACAGCTTCCATTACTGTCAATTTCACCCATTGTGTTGAGGCCATTGGCTTCTTTCCACATGTCACTTATCGGCATTTGCAAATGATGAAACGTCCACCTGATATGAATTCAAAGTTCCTTAACAGTGTTGATGAAACTGCATTTTGCCTAAAAGTATCATAAAAAAAAAATAAAAACTGCTGAGCGTCTTACTATATGATATGCACCTACTAGCAAAAATTGTTAGAATTAGTAATAATAGTAGAAACTGTAGAGCAATTAAAGACAATTGTATAGCAAAAAAAATACTTGATTTTAAAAGAGCCAGAAATTATATTTGTATTTTTGTGTGCGGTATATTAAATGATCAGTGAGTGAGTAAGATTACAGCAGACGTTACACAGAGTTTCACTAGTTGGATCAAGTCCAAAGGGAAGATAATAGAAGGAAGGGAAGATAATGAATCATCAGTTTGTTCAAGGATAAACTAAACTTTGACCTCCAATTCGGAGTACACAATGCTAAATACACAAAAACGTTCATTTGAACAAAAACGTCCAGCTCAAGTTTAAACTTTAATATTTTGTTACATTTATTCCAACTTCCACGTACACTTTATGAAAGATCAGCAAGAACAGCGTCAATATGTTTTGTTTTATTAGTCACCATGCAAAAGGCTCTCACTGTTGTAAATTTGAATATGACGTGAATGATGATAATGCTTTTTTTTTTCAGTGATGGATTGCATGGTATGATATAATGCAAATGTAACAGCAAACAGGTTTTCTTTATGGATAGATTGAACGGGGCAGTTGCAGTTGGATGAAAAAATAAAACTATCATCGGTATACTTGTTTTCAAATCTCATAAAGTATCATAATTTATAATAATTGATCTGCAATAATCGAACTACCAGTAAACCATATTGCAAGGACCGTAAAAGCAAGGTCAATTTCCACAGACATAATAAACCCACTGGCCTTTTTTATCTAGTTCATATCATCTTAATTACATACTGTTAATCAAATGCTTTGTTCTTGTAACTGCAACACCAATATGCACTTTGAAACATCATAACAACATCTTTTATGCTGTTTTAGACAAATCATAGTCATTGTAACACTAAAATAACTTTATTATACATGTACGACCTGTATTACACAAGGAAGCACACTGTGTAAGATCACACTAGAAATGAATTCACAGTGTTTAACACCTGGGTAAGACAAATAATGTAGTAAATAATATTGCTAAACATTCTAAAAAAAAACGAGAGCATGTGTATTAATTAAAATCTGATGTTAATTGATACATTTCAGTACATTATTTGCAGTTGCATAATAAATGTAGTCTTCATCTTTGCCCATAACTTTAATTAAAATCTTAAGAATACTTGTATACAGAAATAAGTATAGGAGGACTGAATCATGCCTTAATAAAAGCTTACCTTTAGTGCAGAAACGAGATGGCAGCCCAGCAGGTTCACGTGCTTCTACAGTGTCAGTGCTGTGAAGTACAGTGAGGTGTCAGAACTGTACATAAGGAAATCGTCGACCAATCATTTTCGTTCCTCTCCTGCAGCAGCCAATCAGAGAACAGACCGGTGGGTGTTGAGGAAAAAAAAACGAACGTTCAGATCAAAATTGCGGTTTAGTGTCTGGGAAAGATGTATGAAAGACGTGTAAGTATTTCCTTAATAACTACACACTTCTCTGCACACGCCTGGAATGACAAACACGATGACAGAAAGTGTCAAGAGGATCACCGGCAAATCCTGGTTAATCGCGTTATTAAGGGTTTCTTAAAATAACATTTGTTTAATCCCCGTCAACTGGAACTGATTTGATCCTGTTTCACTGACTGGGATTCATTATGTTTTCACACAACATGCAGACGATCAGTTTTGTCATCTATTTCTCAAGACTAACTAGTTTTATGGTGCTACCTGCTACTGCTGAAATCAAGTCGTGATTAACTATTCGCATACATATTTAAAAAAAATACATTTATGTTAAAAAAAAAATCTAGTTGTGCGTAGTAAAATTAGTAGTTATTTTGTGCTAGTACCTATGCTACTATTTAAAAATAAAATCCAATCGTGACTAGTAACTATTTATTTGGATTTAACATAAAACTACATGCTACCAGTGAAAAAAAATCCAGTCTTGTATGGTACTAGTACCTATGCTACTAGTGAAAAAATCCAGTCGTGACTAGTAACTGTTTTTTTTTTTGTTTGTTTGTTTTAACATTTATTACTTAAAACTATTATTTATGCTACTAGTAAAAAAAATCCAGTTGTGACAAGAAACTGTTAGTTTGGTTTTAACATTTTTCTTAAAACTATTTTTATGGTACTAGTACCTATGCTACTAGTAATAAAAAAAAAAAAAATCCATTCTAGACTAGTTACTGTTTTTGGTTTTACCATTTCTTAAAACTATTCTTTTATGGTACTAGTAAAAAAAAAAATCCAGTTGTGACTAGTAACTGTTCGTTTGGTTTTAACATTTATTTCTTAAAATTAGTAGTTATTTTGTGCTAGTACCTATGCTGCTAGTCAAAAAAAATAAATAAATCCAATTGTGACTAGTAACTATTTATTTGGTTTTAACATAAAACTACATGCTACCAGTGAAAAAAATCCAGTCTTGACTAGTAACTGTTCATTTGGTTTTAACATTTGGTTTAACATCTATGCTACTAGTAAAGAAATGTCCAGTCGTGACTAGTAACTGTTTGGTATTAATATTTCTTAAAACTAACCATTTTATGCTACTAGTAAAAAATCCAGTCATAACTAGTAACTGTTCATTTGCTTGTAACATTTGTTTCTTAAAACTAACTATTCTTAAGTACATATTCTAGTAAAAAAAAAAAAACTTCAGTTGTTACTAATAACTGTTGATTTGGTTTTAACATTTATTTCTTAAAACTAACTGTTCTTTTATGGTATTAGTACATGTGCTACTAGTAAAAAAAAAAAAAAAAAAAAAAAAATTTACAGTCATGACTAGTAACTGTTCATTTGGTTTCAACATTTATTTCTTAAAACTAACTATTCTTTTATGGTACTAGTACACATGCTACTAGTAAAAAAGAAATGCAGTCCTGACTAGTACTGTTCATTTGGTTTGAACATTAATTTCTTAAAACTGACCATTCTTTTATGGTACTACTACATATGCTACTAGTTAAAAACAACAGCAACAACAACAACAAAAAAAAAACAGTCATGACTAGTAACCGTTCGTGTGGTTTTAACATTTATTTCTGAAAGCAATTTTTTATGGTGCTAGTACCTATGCTACTAGTAAAAAAAAAATACTATCCAGTGAATGAGATACATAATTTTATATATATATATATATATATTAGTAATTCTAAAGTAAGTACTGGTAACATAAAATAGATACTTGTTAAAAACATAAATGCTAAAAGGCATATGCAAACAAGATTTTTACAGTTTCTAAAGAATATGAAGTGAAATTCATGCCAGGTTGGTTGGCCACACTGTTTAGTTAACAATTAGGCAAAATAAATAACTAAATCACACAAGAATATTTATATATATCAATTCAAGTTTATTTATCATTACCCAGTATAACCAGTGATTTTGTAGCAATGAGTGCTGTACATGCAGTTTCTCACTCAAAGTTACCTTAGTGTAGATAAAACACTGATCACGGCCATTTAGAAAAATCACTGCAAAATAAAAAAGTCCTTTGGCCTTACAATGGCACCATTTCTTCCAAATAAAAAGGCTGCAAACAAGTAAACAACAGTGTGGATAGTACCTGACTGAATAATACTGAGAATGTACATCATCATCAGGGCTTACAAGATGTTTTCTCTCTAAAGTTCATCCACACTCTAATACTATGATACTTTGCTACACTAAACCTCGGATAGCGGCCCTGTATGCGGGAAAAAGTTCAATATGACACATTTCATCACTTAAAATGTCAAGTGAAAGTCACCACAATCACTCTTCCAAACAATACATCAGTAACTTGAGAGAGAATACACACATTTTGCATAAAACAATCTTGTGTGGTCGTTTGCAGAAATTACACAAGTGCCCTTCAAAGGAAAACAAAATCTACAGATTCACAAAGTAGTTCAGTGAGATTCTACTGATTCTATCAGCACCATTGTTGTCCACTTTAACCTAAAATCCACGCTTTCTAGCTTACTGAAAATGTGTAAAAACCAAATCAAGTAAAGATACTCCAAGTCGACACTTGATCTATGTGACTATTTCAAGTAACAGGGACAATGGAGCCAGTGAACTTAAGACTTCATGTAGTGCCATCGATTGTTCAGAAGCTGTGCGTATGACCTTAAAAAGACAGATAAGATAATAAATACAGTAATGATTTGATTAAATTAGAGAGCTGTGCTTCACTGGTCACATCCACAGAAGCACTTTATGTGTGAAAAGATTAACACGTGATTAATTTGTTAAAAACAACATCAACAACAACAAAAAAATCTATTTTTATGCTTTACGCAATCACTCATTAAAAGTTTCATTATTTGTTAGATACTACCGAGTTTAGCTAGCTTTGTCAAACGGTTGCTACTCACATCTTTGAGCTGCAGGCAACAGAAAGTTATGATGTATGAGGTTATAGGTGTATCTCACAAAAACACATCTAGGTCACATTTAACAATGAAATTAAAAGAAAATGTAAGATTTTTAAATATTATTTTCATAACATTTTCACCCTAAATTATTAAATGTACACTAACAGTCAAAAGTTTTTGAATAGTAAGATTAATGTTTTTTAAAGTCTCTTCTGCTCACTAATTCTGCATTTTTTTTTTATCCAAAGTACAGCAAAAACAGTAAAATTGTGAAATGTGTTTACTATTTAAAAATAACTGCTTTCTATTTGAATATATTTTAAAATGTAACTTATTCCTGTTTTCAAAGCTGAATTTTCAGCATCATTACTCCAGTCTTAAATGTCACATGATCCTTCAGAAATCATTCTAATATGCTGATTTGCTGATCAAAAAACATTTATTATTATTATCAATATTTAAAACAGTTGAGTACATTTTTTTCAGGATTCTATGATGAACAGAAAGATCCAAATATCAGCATTTATTTGAAATTAAAAGCTTTTTAATATTACACACTATACCATTTTAAAAAGCTTCAAAAAGTCAGTATAGTTTTTTATTTTTTGAGAAATTAATACTTTTATTTAGCAAGGATGTTTTAAATTGATCAAAAGTGATGATAAAGAGATTTATAACATTACAAAAGATTACTATTTCAGATAAATGCTGTTCTTCTGGACTTTCTACTCATCAAAGAAACCTGAAAAAATTCTACATAGATGTTTTCAACATAATAATAATAATAACAGCAAATCAGAATATTAGAATGATTTCTGAAGAATCATGTGACTGGAGTAATGATGCTAAAAATTCACTTTGAAATCACAGGAATAAATTACATTTTCAAATATTTTCAAAAAGAAAACAGTTATTTTAAATAGTAAAAATATTTCAAAATTTTACTGTTTTTTCTGTACTTTAGGCTTGGTGAGTAGAAGAGACCTCTTTAAAAAAAAAAAAAAAAAAAACACAACAACTTACTGTTCAAAAACTTTTGACTGGTAGTGTATACAGCTTATGTTTTTAATCAAATTAATAAATACATTTCTTCTACTACTTTGCAGTGAAATATGACCTGGATGTGTTTCATGAAATTCAATCACCTTAATACTAGTGTTGTGATCATTGTAACAAACAGGTAGTCAGTGGAGATTGAGAATCCCTTTAAAATTTGGTTTGACAATACGGCTTTGTTGTCATATCTAGCTAACAGACTCAAAACCATGAGCATATTAATACTTCGACCTCAAGAGTAAACCAAAGTTAGAATACTGAATTCTTGGGGAACTCGACGTATGATAGTTTTCTGAAGCTGCTAGACAATGTGAGGTAGAGGACTGTACCAAGCTGGAACAGGCAGCAGTGAAAGAGCGGGTACCATGTCAGGTGGCGTGGCAGTGACGCGGCAAAGGTGGGGGTGGTGATTTCAAAAACAGCGAAGAGCGTCACACCTCCCCGAAGTTGGTGTGGCCAGTCTCCTTGGCATGCTCCCTTGCTTCTTTCTGCCCCACCAAGCCAGTTTGGCACACCATGCAGCGCAGAGCGAAGCGGTTGACGTCCGTGTACTGACGTTTCCTCCGCGCCTCGTCTGCGAGCTCCAGCGCTTGGGCCAAAATTACATCATCGGTAGAGGAGAAAACAGTTTGTGCGGGGACATCTGAATTGGGCACCACCTTCTGGAGAGGATCATAATGAATACCATCATAAATAAGCAGCACTCGTTTGGTGTAACCCGCATCCTCGCCGAAGCGATCGACGCGGACAGTCTGAGTGTCAACGACACAAATCTCGCACTGGTAGAACTTGGAGAGGATCGAAACCTCAATGGCGCCTCCCCACGTGTCATCGCGACGGATCCAGGTGCAATAGTCCTCATTGGTTTTGCCTAACACTGCCTCTGAGTACGAAGTGGGGTCGCTAGCTACAATCTGTGCAATGAGCCCGCGCATTTCAGGCGCACAGGCTGGGTCGTAAACACCTCCTTCCATAACGTAGTTCACACTGGTAAACAGACAAGAGTTGTCGGCAGGGACGACGCGGCGCTCTAGGACCGGGGACAGGTCAAGACTGGGCCCTTTGGTCACAGGGGGTTGTGTTTGGGGTTTGGGTTTGTTCTTCTCCTCTTCTACAATCAGCGTGTCTCCTGGATCAATGAGCAACACAGGAAACTCGGCATGTGAATGGCTTTTTTAACACAAAATTGAAGGAATAGTTTATCCAAAAAATTTAAATTTGCTGAGAGCTTTCCCCTCGGGCCATTCAGGACGTACGCTGCTGTTCAAACATTTTAACATTGTTTTTTTAAATAGGTTTCTTATGCTCATCAAGGCTTCATTTATTTGATCAAAAATACAGAAAATGGAAATATTGCAAAATATTATTTAAATGTAAAATTACTGTTTTCTGGCGTTTTAGTGCCATGTTAAAAATATATATATATATATATCTAAAACTACAAGATTAAAGTCATAATATTTTGAGAATTAAGTTAAAATATTTCAAGCATAAAGTTGAAATTACGAGAATAAAGTCAAAATTACTAGAATAAAGTCAATGTTTTGGGAATGAAGTCAGGCTAGAATATACTCTCAAAATATTATAACTTTAATCTCGTAATTGCTATGAATTAACTATCGTAACTTTGACTTTATTCTCAAAACATTTTGACTTTATTCTCAAAATATTTAAACTGTATACTTGTAATATTTCAACTTTATTCGTAATATTTCGACCTTATTCTTATAATATTTGGACTTTATTTTCAAAACATTTTGACTTTATTCTCAAAATATTATGACTTTATTCTCATAATATTTAAACTATACTTGTAATATTTTGACTTTATTCGTAATAATTCCACTTTATTCTCATAATTTTAACTTTATTTTCAAAATATTATGACTTTACTCTCGTAATTTCGACATTATGCTCGAAATATTACGACTTTATTCTCGTAATATTGACTTTATTCGCAATATTTCAACTTTATTCTCGTAATTTTGACTATTCTCAAAATATTATGACTTTATTCTCATTTCGATTTTATTCTCGTAATATTTTGACTTTACTCTCATAATACTGACTTTATTCGTGTATTCTTGTTATTCTTGTAATTTTTACTTTATTGTCACAATATTTTGACTTTATTCATAAAGTATTAAGACTTTATTCTCGTAATTTCAAATTTATTCTCTAAATATCATGACTTTAATCTCATAATCTTATATTTTTTTTATTTTTTAACATGGCACTATAAAATGCTGATGTAGTTTTCTATGTGAAAATGTTTTAAAATGTAATTTATTCCTATTAATTTTTTTATCTGATTTATTATCAATGTTGAAAACAGTTGTGCTGCTTTATATTTTTATATTAACCTGTGATGCTTTTTTCAGGGTTCTTTGATGAATAAAATGTTAAAAAAAACAGCATTTATTTAAAATAGAAATCTTTTGTTACAATATAAACTTAAAAGTTTGTGGTCAGTAACTTTTTATTCTTTCTTTTTTTAGTATTAAACTAATACTTTTATTCACCAAGGATGTGTTAAAACTGATAAAAAGTAATAGCAAAGACTTATATGATTAGAAAATATTTCTATTTTTAATAAATGCTGTTCTTTTTCATTTTTATTCATCAAAGATCCTAAAAAAAGAATCACAGCTTCCAGAAAAAATGTAAGCAGCACAACTGTTTTCATCATTGATAATAAATCAGAATGTTAGAATGATTTCTGAAGGAACATGCAAGAATCAAGACTGAAGTAATGATGCTGAAAATTCATCTTTGCGTCACAGGAATAAATTATATTTTAAAATGTATTAAAACACAAAACCATTATTTTAAACTGTAATAATATTTCACAAAATTATTGTTTTTTCCATTTCCTTTTTGATCAAGTAAATGCAGCCTTGGTGAACATAAGAGAATTCTTTAAAAAAAAAAAAAAAAACATTAAAAATCTTACTGATTCCAAATTTTTGAAAGGCTATGTAGATTAGTTTGTTTAAGTTTTCAGTTTCTGTTTTATTGTCTCCCTTAGGCGAAATATGTTTCTTCATCAGGAAAGATTTGGAGAGATTTTTTTTAAAACCACTCATAAAAACATCACAATAATGCACAAGCAATTTTACAAATTCACAAGCTGCATGTTTGTAATGAACAAATCAATCTTTAAGATGTTTTTATCTTCCCGTTTACACTTTACTCTATCCATTATATTGCTTTCTCCACTGAAAATACACACAAATAAAGCAAAAACAGATCTAAACAAATATGACGGTGGATTTAGGTGCGAGTGGATAACAGAGGATGGACTTTTTCACTGAAGGAAGCGTTATTATGGATAATGGATTATGGACTAATATTTTGGCCAGGAACAACAGTCTGAAGTAAAAAAAAAAATGCCTGGATGTTTCAAACATCTTTTCTATTTACAAGATATTAATTGGTGGACTGGAGTAATGTGGATTACTTGTGGATTATTGTGATGTTTTTATCAGCTGTTTGGACTCTCATTCTTACAGCACCTATTCACTGCAGAGGATCCATTGGAGAGCAAGTGGTGCTAAATTTAGCCAAATCTGTTCTGATGAAGAAACACAGTCATCTTGGATGACCTGAGGGTGACAACAAAATAAATCAATATTAAATCACATATTCCTTTAAATAAATCAAGTGTACTGATCATACAATGCAAAACAAAGCCAAACCTGATTTGATAGGGTAGTCTTTGAGATGGGCTTCACCATTGCGTAGATCCAAGCTGGATGGTGGATAGCCTACCATGATCTTCTGTACATCACATGGTATTCCTGTTAGCTCCTCAATCTTATCTTTAAGCTCCTGAACACAAGATTGGTGTGTAAGGCCCTGCATCAGATGGGTCCCATTCTTGGCTTTGCAACGCAAACGCAGCATCTTGTACCTGTTCGGTTCTGAACACAGAACAGTTGCATGAACCAAATTTATATGAAATTAGAAGCAGTTACATTTGGGCTCTAAAATAACGCCATAATACATTAACAGACCAAAAATATCAATAACTCGTCAGTAAAAAGCAATGGCAATTTCTTCTGAATGAGAGTAACAAATGTGCACGTATTTATACAGTATATGAGTACATAATACATACATGCAGAAAGAAACCAGTAATTACAAATACATTCTGGTAAATGTACTAAGTACTTTAGCAAAAACAAACGCTCTACAGCTAAAAAAAAGAATAAACATAATAAATACGTTATAAAATTACAAATTTAAAACATCGTAATTTTATTTTTCACACCTAAGCAAAAATAGAGTGAGTTTAATAATATAAAAAACAATGTTGACAATAATCTAAGCTAGGCTAACTGCTAGCCAGGCTAAATATAACGTTACAAAAGCTCAGCTGATATATAATTAAACACCCTAAAATTCCACAGATCTTTCACTATAAAACATCTTCTAGAGATAAATGGTAATATAGACTTATTTATTAAAAATCACTGGTAGTTTGCAGTTGGCCCGATGCTAAGTCACTCACCACTGAGCGCCTGTTAAAACAACAACAATTGACACACTGACCGAGGAGAAACGTGTAATACGTCACACAGTATGTGTACAACGTCACACAATCTGTGTACTACGTCCTGAAAACTACACAAAATGCGTGCGTCAAATGTAATTATTTTATAAATCAATTGTTTACTTTATTTCGTGCATTATACGCTAGTAGAAATTTAATATTAAATATTTGTACTTTTAAAAATTTTACGAGAGCAAACGCTGATTTTAAATGGTGAAGAAAACTGTCAACATGTATTATCATTGTACTATCTCATATAATTGGATATGTGCATATATTGTTTTTACTGTAGTGTATTATGTAACGTTCTGGGCAATAAAAACGTTTTGTTTGAACCCGTCAGCCTGTAATGTGTCTCCCAGCCACAAGCGGCGTTACAATTAATCAACACGTCATTTTATCCGCGTCATTCTGTTTCCGGAACTGCGCCGCCATTGAAACACCAGCGAACAACGTGAGATTTTCGTTGCCGCGCTAATAATTATTGCATTTAGTTTTACATAATCACCATTTCTAAAAAATATCTGAATATTATTTGGGAGAATGGCGTACAGAGGACAAGGACAGAAGGTTCAGAAGGTCATGGTGCAGCCTATTGTATCCTTCAGAACGCAGAACTGGCTTCTTTCCATTGTATTGATATACATTACTTTGGTTTCGTAATATTGATTGTTTTATTGTATTACATATTGCGTTAGGAATTGTATGTAATTATATCAAACTTTTAAAAATGCAGCATCTTTGATCAGTGTTTGAGATGTTCGCGTCAGTCTTGTATTTGTCCTGCTAATCGGTTGTTACGTGCAAATGAATGAAAAATGCTTTTTAAAAATTGTTCATGAGTCAGATTTGATGACAGTATAATGTTATTGTTAATGTTTGTTTGTTTCCTTAATTACACCTTCAGAACCTTATTTTCAGGTATCTGCAGAATGTAAGTATATTTACCATGCATATACACTACCAGTCAAAAGTTTTTAAACCGTAAGATTAATGTTATTTAAATTGGTCTCTTCTGCTCACCAAGCCTGCATTTATTTGATCCGGAGTACAGTACAGTACAGTAAAAGTAAAATCACTGCTTTCTATTTGAGTATATTTTAAGATGTAATTTATTCCTGTGATTTCAAAGCTGGATTTTAGCATGATTACTCCGGTCACATGATCCTGCAAAAAATCATTCTAATATTTTGATTTGCCACTCAAAAACATTTGTTATTATTATTACTGTGTTGAAAACAGCTGAGTAGATTTTTTTTTCAGGTTTCTTTTATTAATAGAAAGGTCAGATGGATGGCATTTATCTGAAACAGAAATGTTTTGTAACATTATAAAAGTCTTTATCATCACTTTTGATCAATTTAAAGCATCCTTGCTAAATAAAAGTATTAATTTCTGTAATTTCTTTGCAAAAAAAAAAAAAAAAAACTCTCACTCCAAGCTTTTGAATGATATAGTGTATCATGTCACAAATGCTTTTTATTGCAGATAAATGCTGATCTTTGGATCTTTCTATTCATCAAAGAATCCTGAGAAAAAAAAAATGTACTCAACTATTTTAAATATTGATGATGATATTAAAAAAAATCTTGAACAGCAAATCAGCATATTAGAATGAAAATTTTGCCTTGGTCACAGGAATAATTTACATTTTAAAACATACTTAAATAAAAACGTTATTTTAAATAGTAAAAATATTTCACAACATTACTGTCTTTACTTAAATAAAAAGCATTAAAAAACTTTTTGACTGGTATTGTCAAACATTTCCTATAGCATTTATATATTTATTCCACTCATATGATGGATGGTGTAGTCTTTAAACCACTTGGAATAAAATAATAATCAAAATGACCAGCTGCTAATAGTTTTTCCCTTTCTGTGCAGCGTTCTCGAATCCAGGTATGGCTGTACGAACAGGTCAACATGCGGATAGAGGGCTGCATCATTGTGAGTAAACACAACTCAAAGTCTCAAATTCACTATTAAAACATTTAGTTCTTTCCATACACCTTGTTTTGTGGTCAGTATCATGCAAGCATGTAAATAGCAAACTCTTATTTGACTACTTTTGTTTGTGTTTCAAGGGATTTGATGAGTACATGAACTTGGTTTTGGATGACGCAGAAGAGGTTCACATGAAGACCAAGAACAGGAAGCCCCTTGGTAAGTGTGAACTTTGCGATACTGGCGAGTCATACGCTTCTGAGAAATAACTTTTGTTTGATGTAAAATAAGATATGACTTTAAGCATAGTTTTTTTTCTTTCTCTCTCTCTCTCCAATAGGGCGGATTATGTTGAAAGGAGACAACATCACATTGCTGCAGAGTGTGTCCAATTGATCGTCTGTTAGGAGTTTTGTCTGAATATTATTTTTTTTTTTGCTGTTAGATTGTTGGTTTTACTTTTCGTTTGTCAATATTTTGAATTTTGACTCATGCTTATAAATGTGAAAACAGTTTTTCTTTTTTAAATTTCAAAAATAAACGATTTTTCACGGAGACTACTGTTTTTACTGTTGGAATTAAACAGTGTGAAAATTAACTTATGTTCAGATAAAGTTCAAAAGTTTGGGTCTAGGAGTTTTTGATGTTTTTGAAAAAAAACTCTAATGCTCACCAAGGCTGCATTTTTTTTTATCAAAAATGCAACAAGAACAGTAATATTGTGAAACATAAAATAAGGTTTTTTTTATGTAATATGTTTTACATGGAATTAATTCCTGTGATGGAAAAGCTGAATTTTCAGCAGCTTTTTAAAGAAGTTTGTACCATTTTTCTTTAAATTCAAACTTCAAAAGAACTTTTATTTGAAATGTAAATCTTTTTGTAATATCATAAATGCTTTACTGTCAGTTTTGATCAATTTAATGCATCCTTGCTGGATAAAAATATACATTTCTTACGTAAAAATTATACTGACCCACTAATTAGTGCATGTTTTTTGTGCAGTCAAGCATTACTGCCCATTGACAACTGTGTGAAATACTATTTAACACCTGTCTGCAATCGTCTAACCACTAGAGGGCAATACATTAGTTTGTCTTTGAACCGTAATAGTGGGATTCCTCTGTGTGATGTGTTACTTGTGACATTTAGAAATGGAAAAATGACCTTTTAGGTACATTTTTATTTGCATTTTTTAGTTCTTTGCCCCCACTATAGGTGCATTATACTCATGTGTGTAACTTTTCTTAAAAAGACCTTTCTTTTTTGACCTTTTAAACTCAAAGTTTTGAAAAACGCTTAGCCACAAATGTTACCGGTGGGATTAAATGGGTTAACAGATGCTTTTAACCAAAACAGCTAGCTGTTATATACAGCACGTGATTTAATAACTTGTCGAACTTTTCTAATCTTTATTTTTGAGGTAAAACAAATTGTTTATTAATAAAATATTTAAAACAATAAGTAATCAATTTAATAATATTTTTATTTAATGAAAAAATACCATATTGCCCATCAAGGTTCTACACAATGCAAAATACACCAGTCAAACAGTAACATTTTTAATGTTTTATTTTATTTTTATTTTTTTTAAAAAAGGAGTCTCTTCTGCTCACCAAGCCTGCATTTATTTGACCCAAACTATAGCAGAAAGTCACATTTTGAAATATTTTTACTATTTAAAATAACTGTTTTCTGAATATATTTTAAAATGTAATTTATTCCTGTAATCAATGCAAAATTTTTAGCATCATTAACAACAGTCATATGATCCTTCAGAAATCATTCTAATATTTTGATTTGGTGCTCAAAATATTATGTTGAAACTATTATGTAGAAATTTCAGGTTTATCTGATGAATAGAAAGTTCAGAAACAGCATTTATCTGAAATAGAAATCCTTTGTAACATATAAATGTCTTTATCATCACTTTTAATCAATTTAAAGCATCCTTGGTAAATAGAAGTATTCATTTCTATAATTTCTTCCCCAACCAAAAGAAAAAATTAAACTGACTCCAAGCTTTTGAATGGTATAGTATATTAAAGCTTTTTATGTCAGATAAATACTAATGTTTGGGTCTTTCTACTCATCAAAGAATCCTGAAAAAATTACTCAACTGTTTTAAATACTAATAATAGTAAAACTAATAAATGATTCTTGAGAAGAAAATCAGCATATTAGAATGATTTCTAAAGGACCATGTGACACTGAAGAATGGAATAATGATGCTGAAAATGTAGCTTTAAAATCACAGGAAATTTTAAAATGTATTCAAATAGAAAACAGTTATTTTAAATAGTAAAAATATTTCACAATATTACTGCTTTTGCCGTATTTTGTATCAAATAAATGCAGGCTTGGTGAGCAGAAGAGACTTCTTTAAAAAGCATTACAAATCTTACTGTTCAAAAACTTTTGATTGGTAGTGTAAATGTGATAAAATGATAAAATTCAGCAATGTTTAAAACAATTACAAGACAGTGTCATACATGTGCAGTAAGTGATTTTTCATCAGTATGTAAATGATTGTTCACGAGATGAATACACTACATCTGCATAGTTCTTTATCTGAACGTTATTGCGTATTGCAGTTTGCGGTACTGGTTTCAAATCCCCCAACAACTAATTTTACGCTCAAAGCCTTGTATTTCAATAACGGTTGTTTTCCTCAAGGGGAAGTATGATAAAAATCTGGAAATATGAAAACAGCAGCATGTCAGCAGTGCTCTGGTGGGCTTGCCAGAGAGTAGGAGAGCTGTGACTTTGAAGTCAGAGGCAGTGGTTGGTGAGTCTCTAGATAGGGACTCACTGCCAACCTGTGGAGGAAGCGGTATCTAAATCACGAGTAAGAGCATTGCGTGTTTGCGCACAGAGCCGGAGAACCAGATGCAGCCGTGAAGCTCATCGGGAGGAAGTCAGTTGCTGACTCCAGAGACTTTACGCTCACTTCATAACTGCGACCACACGCTTTTAGTCGTTCACTGTGGGTTCAACCACAGTAATGTTGCATAAAGTTGATCCCCTTGTGAATTTTTCTTTCAGTATTCATTCAGCGTGCATCTTTGCTGGGGGCTTTTAAAGGTACATGATCTAAATCAGTTCGTTTTCATATACCGATAAAAACGAAAGAGACCAGAATTTGCAGAACTGAACTTAAATCACACACATCCATGATCTTCGACCATAAACAATGCATTGGTGTACATTTTTCTATAGAAACAAAAATTGAATTTTGCTAATCAAAATATAACTTGTTTTCATTCACCTGCATAATACAGTCAAATCCCAATGGTTAAAACACAACCATATGTTTTGTTGTTGTTGAATATTGACTGTGTTTAATTACTAGTGTAGGGACGATTAGCTTGGAAATGTAATAGGTTACAGATTACAAGTTCCCCTAAAATATAGCCTAATAAGAAGTACAACTATTTCAATTTTACTTTAATAAATATGCTTTCTATAAATTACTTTATTACTTAATTCATGTTTAAACCAAGCATTGTGCACATCGAAAACAAGCAAAGCAACAAAATAATAATATTCAACATATCCTAGCTTTTTGCAGAAGATATGTTCGGATTGGATGCAAGTCTCTTTGTAATTGTTAACATTTTCATAAGTTTTTCAGCAACTGTAATAGATTACAGTTACATTTATTTTGTAATTAAATTACATAATTCCGTTACATGCAACTAGTTACTCCCCAATTAATTGCATAGGTTATGTATATTATTCATAGCATTTTTGGTGCTTATGGAATACCTATGAAAGATAGAGTTGTTACTATGTGCAGTACAGGGTTATTATAATGTAACTTAATTTAACTGATATAAAATTAATAATAATAATAAAAAAATGATCAAATGATTTTCAGTTTTATTTAGTTTAGCTTGAGGTACTAAAATAGCTCAAATTAAAACTAAAATAAAATCAATAAAAATGATATAGACATAAAAAAAAAACTATTAAAGATGTCATAAGCACTCAACAAAATGGCTAAAACCTTAACTTATATGAAAATGAAAAATATAAAATTTAAAACAAATGTAAAATAATGATTAACTGAAACTGTATCTCTGTATTACACTAAAATAACACTATGCTAAAATCCCACAGTGCAGTCTGCTTGGTTTCCAGAGAGAGAAAAAAACTGAAGTGCAATAACAAAATAAGAAAAAAAGTTTTTGATCTATTTTTAAAAATTCAAACTGAATTAAAAAAAACTGCAACACAGTTGTTTTAATTATTTTATAACTGGAGTCCAGCCGCATGTGTTTTGCTAGGGTCATGTGACACCCAGTGACAACGGACGCGAGCGACGCGACAAAAGACAACAGAACACATTATAATCAGTATGCTGTCTACAGTGGTTGCAACCCGGAGCGACGCGACAGTGCAAATCCCAGCCAGTAAACTGATGCCTCGTTCTATTTATGACGTACTGACACAAAATTCAAATTATTTTTGCAACGGTCGCTTTGTCGCGTCATGTGTAGAACTGTTGCAGCGCGGCGCGACACCACAATTGATAATACCCTCCCCTCGAACGCAGATGAGCCAATGGCAGTCGAATGTCAGCTGCAAGGAGACCGGAACTCGGACATCTTAGGTTTCAGTGCCGTAAGTCCAAAGCTCTCATCGTTTGATGGTATTTATTTTCCAAAAATGTACTCCACTGAACACATTTAAGGTAATGTAATCAGATGAAAAGCTATTACATCATGGTTTCCCAAACTGTGTAATTAATTGTTAGAATGGTCACAAATCAGCGATCTCCAGTAAAACTGATCGTGCAGACCAAACCGTAAGTCGTAAAGACTTGAAACTTGGAGGGATGGTAGTACTCACACCGCCAACAAACGTGACCAAAGCTCGCCCCAATCGGCCTGATGGGGGCGCTACAGAGAACAAAAGTACGAAATCGCGAATAATTCCTAAACCGCAGGCTCAAGTGTCTTATGTCATTGGAGTCCTTTGCTCTCGCTGGACAAAATGTATTCGATCAGATTCGATCATCAGCATGGCGAAATATTTGGGTATTTAGCATTTTTTGAAAAACCTACTTTTGCAAGCTAGTTCTAGGTTTTTCGCCCGATCGGAACCAAACCGGTGCAGAAGGATTCTCTGGAGAGTGAATATCAATAATTACCAAAAAAAAAAGTAAATTTCAACTCCAAAATGTGCGAGTGACCCCAAAATGTGTGAAAGGGGCAGGGCCGCTTTTAGTAAAATCCTTATAACTGGTCCAAGGTGCCACAAGCATGGGCGCCGATTTGTTTTTCTGCTGGTAGGTGCTCTTTACTAAATAAAATGATTTAATAAATACCTGTTTACAATTGGCATTTATTCATCCGTACTTTTCACTGTTGTGCTGGTTTAATTCTCTAAATGTGAAAAAACAAGAACTGTCTTGAGAGGATTGTAAACCAGGGAAGTAAAATTACAGGGAGGAAGCAGTTGTCTTTGGCTCACTTATATCATAGACAGGTTTTAGGTAAAGCCCAGTGTATTTTGTTAGATGATTCACACCCTACGTATCACGAGTTTCATCTTCTCCCTTCTAGCATTCGGTATAGAACCCCTATTAGTTAAACAAATCGGTTTAGATACACTTTTATCCCCACAGCTGTAAAGTTTTTAAATTTGAGATAAGGACTTTTTAGGAAGGAAACGGAGTGTGTTTTCTGCGTTGTGTGTCTCGTTTTTATGTGAAATGTTTGTCTGCTGCAAACAAATTGCCTTCGGGAAATAAATAAAGACAATTTTTCCGTGGGTTACAAGGTTAACGGAGGCCAATTGTAACGAAACTCAGTGGGCCTGTTTGACTCACATCCTCAAAGGTCTAAGAGACATTTTAAAGAAATCGGCCACATATTGCATTTTCATGGGCGTAAATGACTGTATGTGGCACAGTTTTTCGCACATTTGTGCGATATTCAAATCATGCGATAGAACTCCTCATTCAGGACAATTTTGCCTCTAGAATCACTGCTGTCAATCAAATTATTTGTTAAATGATTGAGAAGATGTCAAAAACCTACTTTTGTGAACTAGTCCTAGGTTTTTTGCTCAATCTGGAAAAAACACTGCAGCACAATTCTCTGGACTCTCTAGGTCAATATTTATAGAAAAAAAAATGTTGAAATTTACCCTTTGGGAGGCTATAACAAGGTCGTTTAGAAAAGTGGCCTGTCCAAATTTATGTCTTTTTTCAAATGTGCTTAAATACCTTTAAGCTCTTGAACCCCGGTAATCGCTGCTTTCAGCTATATTTATAAATAAATGTGTTCATCTGTAATATATGTAATCCAGATTACATGTAATCAGTTACTACCCAGTACTGGTGATAGCAACTAATGTTTGAAATATTTAGCATGGAGTATCAGCTACTGTTGCCCTTATTATTATTATTATTATTATTATTATTATTATTTTTTCAGTAGTATTAATAGACCTTAATGGTAGGTCCTTGTTTCCTTTTGGACAATTATAGTTCTGTTGAGGTGATGTGGCCATTGTGGTTTACTCTTCCATGCGCACTTCTGCACTTAATGTCATCCAGTTTCCTTATATTACGCAAATCCTATCCTTCAATAAGAACCAGCACTTCCGTTCCTCTCACCCCAGTCCAAAAACCAAAGAGACAGTCCATTTCTGCCATGACCAGGCTGTGGGAAACCAACTGAACGCTTTGGAGGCAGGTCAGCTCTTGCTGGGTTTAGCCATCGGAAACACTGCCCAGGTCAGATTGCCATCCGGGAGCTCCCGAGGGGCCTTCCTGTTCCTGCGGGTGTGATTGTTGTGAGCGTGTCCTTTGTTCTCCCTCCCCCCGACCCGACCCGTCTCCTACTTCGGCTCCGACCGGACAGGTTCAGTCTGTACGCTCGCGTTGCCCTCAACATCCACATCATCAGCTCAACCTGTATTTATGACCCCTGATTGTCTGGTTCACTCACACATGTTTGGACTCTGATGATGTTTTTGTTCAGTTTAAGAATAGCACCTGCGTATCCAAACAGGAGATGCTTTCACATTAAATAGAGATTTTAAAAGACTTTGGCCAATTTATCTGGCTGCCCTTGCTCTCAGTCTGGAAAGAGTGATGGCCTGTTTGTTTTCATTGTTCTGAACTGAGGACCAAAATACTTAATACAGAGACCCAAAGAGCTCAAAAAAGAAAAGTAAACTTTTCCACTGTGGATTCTTTGTAAATGATACTTTTGTTATTTCTTAACAAAACTACACTTACACAAAATGACAATGAAATTAAAAAAAAAAAATTGAAAACATTTATACAAACGGGTATACATGTAAATATTTATATAAATGTGTGTGCGTGTGTGTGTATATATATATATATATGAAGGGAATAATATTAATAATATTTAAAAATATATATTTAGAATTTTAAATAAATATATGTATTTACAGATATAAATAATAAATAATAATATATGAAAAAGTTTATGTTTTGTTTTTAAGAGGTTGGAGACCTGTTATTCAGGTTAACATAATCATATATTTTTTTAAATTAATATTATTTTACATTTATTATAATATTGCTTAAAATCTATATTTTGAAAATTACTTAAAATATATATATTTTAAAAAATATAACAAAATTATGCTTAAAATGTGTGTCCTCCAAATAAAAGTGTAGTTAAAAACTGTAGAAAGCCTTTTTGTAAACTAAAAAAAGTATAAGACCTTTAAACCTCCAGAACTGTCAAATGTATTTTTTTAAAAAGGGAATAATATATATATATATATATATAAAATGTGAAAAAAATGTCTGTCCTCCAAAAAAGTGTTCTTAAGAGGAGTTTTTTTATAAATTAAACAAAATAGTTCACAAGTTTATGTTTTGATAAGGTTGAAGACCTGTTGTTAAACATAATAATAAATAAAAATCACTGAAGCAGCTGTTTATTAATATTATTTAAAATTTATTATAATATTACTTAAACTGTATAATTTGAAAAATTGCTTACAATTTATTTTAAAAATAAAATACAAAAACATATGCTTGAAAAATGTCTATTGTCCAAATAAAAGTGTAATTAAAATATGCAGAAAGCCTTTTTGTAAACAGAAAAAAAATATATAAAACAGAAAATTATATCATGTATCTGTGAGCCCCCAAAATAGTTCATATATATACTAAACAAAATAGTTTACAAGTTTGTTTTGTTAAGGTTGAAGACTGTATGTTTTGTTTTGTTTTTTACTTTATACCTTATGAAATAGTAATAGTATATTGTAATACTATAATAGTAAATAGTAATAGTATAGAAATAGTACATTAATATAATTAAAACATTTGTAGAGAATTATATAAAATGTATTATTATTTTTAACATTTTTCATTATTTATAAAAGGTTCATAGGTTGTTGATGTAGAACCTCACTAGAGGTGCAAAAAAACCAAAACAAAAAAAAGAGCACAAACGCTGCAAATGCTGTTTACACGAAGGTGACACTCCACCAAAGCATTCTGCGCGCACAGGCAGTGACCTGTGAACATGTTGCTTATCTTGTTTTAACAGTGTGGTCGTAATACATAATACCTCCATTTTTCTCCTATTAACACATACAATAATATGCAAGTCTGATAAGGGCTTTTGTTTCTCGTTTTCACCCAAGGAAACATTTGTAGCATTTTTCATTGTGACTCACTTTGGCTGAAATGGACGTGGCACCGTTGGGCAAAGGTCCAGACTCTGAGTGAGAGTGAAAAAGAGTCCAAATCAGTCCGGGCTTTGTCCAAATAAATAATGAACAAGCTTCAGACATTTCCATGTTTCAGCATCATCAGATGATCAGTGATGATAGAGGGTATCAAGAGACTGCTGGTCAATGGGTGTAGCTTGCAGTGCACTTTTCTATGTAATCTTTTCAACAGTTATACAAATGTAAAACAGATAACATGAAAGCAGTCGCATGTTCCTAGCACTAATGGTGATTCAGTGAAAAGGTCTCCTTTTCACTATGAAAAGGTGGTTATATAACGTTCTGTGCGATACATAATGTTTACAGTCATTAAACTGCATTGTACCATCTCAATCTGAAGTAATGAGTTTTAAAAACATTTGGATATAATTATACCTTCTCAAAGGAAACAGACAATTTTACAGTTTAAGTACAAATTATCACCATTAACCGTTTGCAAGGTATGTTTCCTGAAGAAAATGTAATCCTGATTTTTCAAATAATATCCACTATTAAAATATTACATTGTTACTATACAAAATTATGGGAACAAAGTTAATATATATAATATATATATATATATATATATATATTATATATATATATATATAATATATATATAATGTATATGTAATTTTAATTATTTCTAAATATTTATAAATGTAATATGCAATAGAATAAAAAAAGTTATGTTAATTTTGTTATAAATAATAAATAATGCTTGCTTTTATTTCTGTAAATTTTCTAGTTTTTTAGTTTCCTTTTTATTAAAATGAAATATAATGAGATATAAATATAAATTTTATTTAATAAATGAATAAAAATAAAATAAATGAGATTTATTATATAAAATTTACATTATATATAAATTTATAGAAATGTATAATTTTAATGTAATAATGCAATTTTAAATATTTATACATTTAATATGCAATTGAATAAAAAGAATGTTTTCTATTATGTTTAGAAATATTTTTGTGTTATAATGCAAAATAAGAAATATGTAATTTTAAACATTAATATAATATTTATATTAATATATTTAATATGCAATTTATTACAAATATTGTTTCCTATTATGTTTAGAAATAATTTTGTTATAATGCAAAAAATATATTTATATATAATTATATGTAATTTTAAATATTATTTATATATTTAAAATGATATAAAAATAATGTGTTTTTATTACTTTCAGAAATAATTTTGTGTTATAAATAAGAACATAATGCTTGCTTTTATTTCTGTATATTCCTTTTTAGTCCAAATCCTCATTACAACAAATGCAAAGCAAAGCTTGTATTAGATATGTTTTGATGCTTGCTATGACACATAGAGAAAGTTGGCATCAGCTATTCATTACTAAATTTCTTATTTGCATATATGTTAATGAGAGACCCAAAAGGCCCCTGTTTTAAAACGACCCTAAACAAACAGACTACAAAGTGACACTTATGTAATTTAGTGCATTTTGGAATAGAATTTGTTGTTGCTCTTTCTGTGGTAAACACTCACTCTCTAAACTTCTCACTTATGTTTGCTAAAATTGGTCACTTTTCCACCTTTCATGCAAGTTTTTTTTCTGTCTGCGAGGTAGACTTTTGCACGCACACACATACATACGCACACACACACACACACACACAATGTGTTGGCAATTCAATATGAAGTGCCTAAATGTACCGAACAAAAGACCTGCAGGGGAGCAAAAGGAGATGTGGAACAAAAAACAAACGAGTAATGAAATTATAACAATACAGAGAGAGAGTGAGGGGTGCGGGTGCCACAATGGCAGGGAACAATCGCGCCGCGTCAATGGAAAAAAAAGTGTGTGCGGAGAGGGGGGGTAGGCTTTGGACAATAGGCCGGTGACAGCGGCACAATGGCGGCACTGTTTTCAATTAGACATTATCTCATAGACAGAGTGGCAGGTTTCATTGTGCTAGGGGGCTATTTTCAGGGCCGCCTTTGTGTGCGGCACTGCCAATATTCCCTTCAGCCCCTGCCGTGAGCCGGCCCTTTATTCTCGCTACTGTTTGTTTTTTTTTTGCACAAGCGCTAAAGTAGAAATGTGGGTGGTTTTGGACCAGACAGGCCTCTGAAAGGAGAAAAAGGGGGAGTGGGGCATAACTTGTGCCTTGTCACCTGGGTTTACCACGGCAAATTGGAAAGAGCGAGAGCTGGAATCTCTTAGCAGACTTGAATGCGACGCCAATTTGACATGCACAGCGTGCATATGTGCGCTTGCGGTTTGGTGGCCTGGTGGGCATCGTGGTCTTGATCTAGCATGGCTTGACTATGCATTGCGGCTTAAAAATGGAAATTCACATGTTGTTCCAAAACAGCGTCAGCTTGCTCTAGAGCATGGTGCTTGCAACATTAAGATCATGGGTTTGATTCCTAGGGAATGCATGAACTGAATGCCATTTCTGAGACCACTGACAAGATTGATGCTGAATGCATGCATGCCAGTCTAAAAGACTGAGTTTTTAAATAGTGTGACCACATGGCTCGAGCGATGCTACGGTTATGGGTCCGATTCCCATAGTATGCATGAACGAAAAAAAGAAATGCATGAATGTAATATCAGTTGCTTTGGATAAAAGCATCTACCAAGTGCATAAACACAAATGTCTGGCCTAAAAACATTTTATAAATAGCTTTGTGTGGAAAATAGATCAAACTTGAAGTACTATAGCAAGTTTGACGTCATTGATGCCATATGCAAGCACGCCAGTTTAAAAGACTGAGGTTTCAAAGAGTTCATAGTTTGATCACATCTGTCCTCTGTTCATCTAGTTCAAATTTGGTGCAATGTGCTAATGATAATAAGGTTATGGATTTGATTTCCAGGAATGCATGAAATGGAAACAAACACTTGAATATAATGTCAGTTGCTTTGGATGAACGCAACAAATGCATAAACGTAGCACGTCTGTCAAGCTCCAAAAAACACTATAAAAATACCATAAATCAGACTATATGACCTGTGCATTACATTTAAAATCTTCTGAAACCATATTATAGATTATTGATAGATTAGCCATATTATAGAGTAGCCAAATGCATTTTTTTTATCATTATTATTTCATAGAGTAACCAGATCATGTAGCTCATGTAGCTCAAACAGTAGAGAATGTCTCTAACGTTGCCAAGATTATGGGTTCAGTTTCCAGGGGGTTGCAAGAAATACTTGAAAGGAATATCAGTTGCTTTAGATAAAAAATATCTACCAAATGCATAAATGTAAAAGTCTGTCAAGCTACAAAAATAACAAAAAGCAATATAAAAGTACTGTAAAAACAGTTCTGTGCACTACATCACATATCATCTGACGCCTTTGTGTGGATAACAGATCAAATGTGAGTTATTAAAGGGTTTTTAGTTCATAGTGTGACCACATCTGTCCTCCATTCATGTAGGTCAAATATTGCAAAATGAATCTAGACATGCCAAGGTTATAGGTTTAAATCCCAGGGAATGCAACTTGTGCACTACATTTCAAATCTTCTGAAGACTCTGTGTAGAAAATATATAAAATTGGAAAGACCATAACAAGTTTTACATCACTGATGTTATAAGCATGCATGCATTTTAATTTTTAAATAGTTTTTACTTTTTAGAAATAATTGAATGCAATATCAGTTGCTTTAGATAAAAATGTCTACCTAATGCATAAATGTAAATGTCTGTCAAGCTACAAAAATAACTAAAAGTACCATAAAAAAGAGTACATGCAATTTGTGCACTATGTCTTAAATTGTCTGAAGACCTTACATCACTGGTACCATATGCATGCATGCCAGTTTAAAAGATTCACTTTTTAGTAAATAGTGTGAACACATCTGTCTTTCTCTCATGTAGCTCAAAAGGTTACAGGTTTGAATTCCAAGAAATGCATGAATTAAAAAAAAGAAATGAGTTGCTTTAGATAAAAATATTTAACTAATGCTTAAATGTAAATGTCTGTCAAGCTACAAAAATCAAACAAAAAACGCTACAAAAGTACCATTAAAACAGCATACAACATAAGACTTTGTGTGGAAAATATATACAATTTGAAAGACCATAACAAGTTTGACATCACTGTTCCTTTTTAGTACATAGTGTGACCACATCTGTCATCCATTCAAGTACCTCAAACAGTATAACGATGCCAAGGTTATGGGTTTGATTCCCAGGGAATGAATTAACTAAGAAAATAAATGTTTGAATGCAATATCAGTTGCTTTGGATAAAAACACCAAATGCATTAATATAAATGTCTGTCAAGCTTCAAGAATTAAAAAAAAAAGTACCATAAAAAACAGTCTATACAACTTGTGCACTACATTTTAAATCTTTTGGAGACATTGTGTGGAAAATATATCAAATTTGAATGTCAGTATATTAAGTTTGACATCATTGATGCCATATGCATGCATGCCAGTTTAAAAGATTAAGTTTTTAAAGAGTTTTTAGTAGGGTACAGTGGGACTAAAGGCGCCATAGGGCAAAAGGCACCTTTGATATTATTTTCCTTTTAAACCACTAGATGTCACAAAAATGTGGCGTAGCACTTTCTGAAACATTACCTATTCAAGATGCACATGCAAATTTGTCTGATCCTCGATGTGATTTCGGGCTGCAGCGCAAAGTCGATTCTGTGCTTACTTGATCTAATATTTGATGTTTTTTAAAATGTAGATTTAAGGAGCAAATGAGAATCGATAAAACGGATGTCTTCTTAATGATTTTCAGTTTTAAGATAATTAAAATAATAGTTTTTAAATAACTAAATAATATGTAAAAGTATAGTAATTGGGGTAAAAAGCGCCCCTGCTTTTGGTGCCAAAAGGCACAATAATAAACATGATAATTAATAGATGGCTGACTTTTCCATTTGTTGACATGATGTGGTTAGATTAAGATGGTAAATATCATATGTTATGTTGGGTGTCCATCATAGAGATAATCACCATGTTTACAATGAAACCATCATATTTAAAAACATGATATTAACCATATCATATAATAAAATATCATTTGTTGTTACTACTGTACAGCTATAATAAATTATTATGGGATCTCCTTTAACCCTTTAACTGTCACCATCCACCCTGTGGGATGCCTAAGTTTACTTCACCATATTACAAATAAATCCTAATCTAATCATGAAAAACTATACATCGTTGGAAAGGTCAAAGACTCCTAAATAGATATTTTACCATATTTTTGTGTTACAAATTATGTAGGAAAAGTAATAGATTAATGTATGTCAAGAGTGCAACTTAAAAAATCTACATCATAACATGAGTTCTGACCTTTGTCACAAAAGACTTTTTTCGTTGCCTTTTTCCTTTTCACACTTTAGAAATCATAAGAAATTATATATCAGTTCAAAACTTAAAATCTCAAAATTCTTCCTTTGAAAAGCATTTTAAAATCAGACATTGCATTATCACGGAAAGTGTACATCAAAATCATATTACAAAATGTTTTCATTCATGAATTATAATAATTTAAGTCTGGATAGTGCATTTTTATGTCTGTGTTCAAAAATGGGAGTGACAGTTAAATGGGAATTATAATAATTTGAGTCTGGATAGTGCATTTTTATGTCTGTGTTCAAAAATGGGAGTGACAGTTAAAGGCTTAATGCTTTCAGAATCTTTACTTTTTAAAATGATTTTGTTTCTGTATTTAAAAAAACCAATTTTTTTAGATTAATATATTTAAAGAATATATTCATTGAATACATTTTTTTTTTCAAAATAGGAAGAAAATAGTACAAACTTTGCTAAAGTGATTGTTTTGAACAAGTATTAACTTAGACATTATTTAAACTACATTTCAAATCTAAAGCCATATGATAGCTTTGTGTAAAAAACAGATCAAGCTTGAAGCACTATAGAGTTTGACATAAAGCAGAATTCAGTTTTATTTTAAATAAGAAAACTCTTTAGTTGCAAACAATACAGGTTTGCAACAGCATAATGGTGAATAAATGATGACAGAATTCTCATTTGTACATTATGCCTACAAATTTTGTATGCAAAGTATTTTGGCAAGACCTCTTTGCAGCTTGTTTGTGTTGCAGGCTTTACATACTGTACTTCTTTTTATAACTGACTGTATATTTAGCTTCAGTGCTTTAGCAGAGCTGTGATGCTTCTTTCTGTAGAGTTTTTCATTTTGCAATGTGAGTTCCAAACAACCAGACGCAAAACAGGTGCGGTTAATGCCCTTCGCCCGTATCCTCCGGTTTGGAGAGAGAATTCTGGCACGTCAAAATGTCGAAAGCCTGAAAGCACCATCAGATAAACTTGTTTGGTGCCTCTCAACCCATTTCGTTCAGGTACGAGAAATTTGATGAAAGCCAAGTTGCACAAAAAGCTCGTAATTGGCCCAAAAAATAAACGAGGCCCAACTTGCCACTCAAACCTTTTGGTTCTCAAACCACCTGCTGCTTTTTTGCTATTGCTTTTACCTCAATTAGGTTGTGCAGACCTGATTCTTGTGATTTCGCTGAGCGTTTGCGGTCGAAAAGGAATGTTTTGCATCGTGTGTTTCTCACAAACAAACACGTTTGTTGCTCAAAATCGACGGAACAGAAATCGGAACGGGTTGCGGCTTTCCGATAATTCTCGGAAATAATACGCTCGACCTTATCGCGTATGTGTTTTTTGGGCAAATATCTGTCGCGTTTGCTGTTCTATATCACCCTGGTTCCCTCCCATGCGGTTTGAGCGACTATCTGGCTCAGTATTATTTCCCCATCAACATTTTTGCACTTTTTTTATGAGGACACATTGGTTTTTGTGAAGTGCATACATAGACAAAAATGCCAGTTTGGTTGGAGAGCAAACAGCATATAGCAGTTGCAAAGGAAAATAATCATTTCATGGTGGTTTATGCCCTTCTCCCACAATTCCACATTACCACCACACTGAACAGACAGGTTGATGGCCTAGTTAATCAATAAAATGTCAAAGGTTTACATTTAAATCACTTATTGGGAAGCTAAATGAATTGTTATTAACAAAGCTATTTAAATGTGAATTCTGATCACTGATAGCATCACCAAAATACTGTGGTAAAACACTGTCTACTTTGTAAATCTCTCTTCTAATCAGCTTATCGTTCTCACGTATTGAAACAAGCTCAAACAGCCTGTTTCTATCTTAAAATGTATGCATGTGGATAATCAGATTTTTTCACTGCAGTGGGAAAATGTGAAATTAATCATCATTAATAAAGCTTTTAATGAGACGCATTTGCATGTGTTGATAAAGATCTTTAATAGACGAGGCTGGGGGGAAAACAGCATAGCTACACGCAAGCAAACAGGAAGAGAGAACACAGGCATATCCGCTCCCAAAGTTCTTTTTATAATATGTGCCATTTTTGCAACCACAATGTGAGATTATTCTTATTAGTCACAATGATTGCCTAATTGGCGTAGTGTTTAGTGCGGAGAATGCAGAGTGATTCTTACGGGCCTGACAGGCAGCCTGTGTTATAATGAAGACAAGGGGTCTAAAGAACGCTTGGTTGTATTCCAAAAGAATGAATTAACGTCTTCATTCTATGGACTCATTTGCATTCGTAAATGCCAAGATGTAGAGTGTTTGGGTTCGCCAATCTTTTGATGGACAAAGGCCTGTCCTGACATCAGGAGCTCACAGGGAATATTCCAACAACGTTATCTAAGGGCAGAAACTCCATGCAAGTTCACAAGTAAACCATTCATAGGTTGATTCCTCCAATAAACACTAAAGTTGTAATGGTATTATCACACTCTAAAAATGCTGGGTTATTTTTTTTAATCCAAATGCTGGGTTCAGCCTGTTGGGTCGTTTTATTAGGTTATTTTTAACATATTTTTTTTACCCAAGTGCTGGGTAGTTTTTCTGTAACTAAGTTGCTGGGTCATTTTTAACGCTGGGTTATCTTTTTCTACCCAATCGCTGGGTTAAGTCTGTCTCTGACGTGAGTGAGAGTTTCAGTCAGTCAAACCGCGGGCTTTTTGATTTTTCCACAGGAGAAAGCGGTTCTCAGCGCCGCCGATTTGCATTTCTTAAGCGAAATAAAGGTTTGTATACGTTTTATTTCATTTATAAAGTTTTTACTGTGCTGTAACGTATTAGTTTACGCAACGCAACATAAGGACGAGACGTTAGTCTCGCAGGTTGTTTGGCAGGATGGAAACGCCTATTGCCTTGCATAAAATAAATGGATTTTTTTTTCGTTATTGTACTGAGTTTTGTATTGAGTTTAATCCTAAAATATGTTCTCTCGTGTCAGTTCTCTAATGTTTATGGGCAGTTTTTGGAGTCAGTCATGGCATCTTTCTGCTACGAGTGAAACGCGATGCCGCGGTCTGAAGTTCGGAGTTTACCCGGCGAACAGCAGCCCTTCACCGGCTCAGATTTCGGCGACACACCGGCATGAGAATTAGCGCTATCTCGGTAAAACGTGATTTCAGAGAAAATTAATTAAAATTAAAATTCTACTTTTAAATGTTACATTTTTATGTCTAAAATGCTTTTTGAACGAGTTTTATGTATGTAATTGTAAACTATTCTGTATTCACCCAAATAAATTCAAATGTTCTTGTATTTTGTCTTTGTTCTTGTTTAATAATAAATATTCATCTTGTTGCCTCTAGTAATTCTGTGTGTTTTAAAAGTTCCAGTCCATTTTAAACCAGCAATATGAGAATTTTTAAACAATAGCTGCCTTAACCTTAACTTAAAATAACCCAGCATGTTTGGTAAAAACATTTAACCCAGCCAGCTGTGTCAAAACAACCTAGCATGTGTTCTGTCCAATATTTACCTAGCCAAATAACCCAAGTTGGGTTGTTTTTACCTCAGCATTTTTTAGAGTGCAATATCGTGGTATCGCGATAGCAAAACTGTCTTGATATTATCGTGGTCACATGATGATTGAAACCATAGGTCTTCTGGGCAAATTTGTGTAGTTTTTAAAATAAATTTAAACTACTTATTCTAACATAAAAGGTCTTTAAAGTTGTGTTTTGGGCCATTATGCTTTGGCACAGTATCTGTTAATCGAACTAAAACCGAAAGCACAATATGGCTTAATCCCTTCATCAAGTCTGTTTGCTGCATGTTTCAAAGCAAAGCGCACACTTCGTTCAGGCGATCAGCTCATGATCCGGTGTTTTCCGCGCCTCAGAACGGCTCAGTTCACAGTGAATGCAGTGAACTGGTTTAGTGCATGTGCTGTGAGTTTAGTGCGCGTTTTGGAATGCAATGGCTATCAGATATGCTTTATTATTTATTTTTAAAAATTCTACAAATTCTGCTAGGTTTTTTGTTAATATTGCTCCTAATGTTAAACAAACGTGTGTGTGTGTGAATGCGTATGTTGGGTTTCCATGTTTAATGGGGATATTCCATAGATGTTTTTTATACTGTACACTTTCTGCTGTTTTAGATTTTTAAAACAGATAAAACATATTTCATTGATTTTTTTTTTTTTTTTTTGGTCCCCATAACGTAGGGAACACCAGGACCACACACACACACAGTATGTACACTTTATGTACCAAACTAAATATTAAGAAAATAAATCAATAAGAAAATAAATAAGTTGCGTACTGCATCTTTACCATTCCTTGTGCGTTACAGTGGCTGTGATAAACCTCAAGGGGGCGATAGAAATACCTTCAAATTCTTGTGTCATCAAACCAGATTTATAAATATTTAAAAAAATGTAATTTTCTTCAAACCGTTACTCTATGACAGTATATACTATACTATATACTCTATACTATATTATAGTGCTCTCTAGCACTGCGAATGCAATGTGTAGTTTGGCTATGAATTGCGTGCTGACACATTTCAGGATGCAATGCATAAAATCAAACTTGCGTTGAAGCATTTGCGTTCATGTACTTTATTATAGTATGTTTTAGGCCTAAAGGTTGTGCAAAATGTACTTAAAGAATATTTCTTTAAATAGATCTAAGTTCTTAGGGCAACACCTCTTGATTATTTTATGAACACTAAAGGCCTTAAACTGTGTAAACTGTTCTTAAAACCATTTTAAAACAAACACTTGTGTTTAATTAATCAACTGAACAATTTGAACAAAAATTTGTTCTGATTCATAAAAGAATTCTGAGAATGACATTTGAAATTGAGAAGAATGTTTCAGGAATGAAAATGGAATCATTGTAACATGTTTTTAGAACAAAACCTCATTATCTGTGATAAACAACTACGTGAACCACTAATAAACACTGCACTCCAGGACAAAGGGTGCGGGTCCAAGCTGAAGCGTACAGTCCCCAGATGGACAATAAAGACTTCTTTTCGCAAAGCTTTTTTCAGAAGAGCTAGAACACTGAGGCGTTCTATCAGCTCAGGTCTTTCTCAACCCCTTACAAAGCTCCAGTCTGGGTAATCCTTTGGACAAATGAAGAAAACGGGAGAGAGTAATGAAAAAAAAAAAGTCGGCACCTTCACCTCAACCCGGCGGGGGACACAAAGGTAGAAGACCTGAAAAGCTGCGAGCAGAACAAAGGTGCGAGCGTTCGTCTAAAGCCCCCAGAGTTACTTAGTGACAAGAGAGTGACATGGAAATAAAGAAAGAGAGGTGGATATAAAAGGCAGAGGAAGAAAAGAAGGATGGAGAGGGTTAAAGAAAGACGGAGTGGAAAAAAACACAGAAGAAGTGGTGGTGTTGTGGAAGGGGGGGTAAGGTTCTGTAATCCTGGAATAGTGGTAGTCAAGCATCTCCATGGAAACAGGCACAAAGGCCTGTGGTTTCCTATTGATGGCTAATTGTATTCTTCACAGCTCTTTTGTTAATTGTTGTCTGCCCAGCTCCTACTTCCTGCT
This sequence comes from Cirrhinus mrigala, assembly GCA_036247105.1. Lineage (NCBI taxonomy): Eukaryota > Metazoa > Chordata > Actinopteri > Cypriniformes > Cyprinidae > Cirrhinus > Cirrhinus mrigala. The sequence continues at coordinate 5,851,434 of CM070017.1, read as the reverse complement.
GGGCCACTACACAAAGGCAGGAACAGAGGGGATTAGAAATGGCACATCGGCTTTGCGCTCTCACCCCTGCGCGGCGATGGCTAGTTGTGCATGCGCTGAGGGAAAAAGAGACAGAAAGAGACATAAAAACACAGGTCTGGAGCACTTTGAAGGACTCCGGTGATTCGGATTGGCTAACGGGCCCCCGTGCAAATGTCACACAGGGCGCCTGTGACGGAGCCCCTCGTTACACACAACTTTAATACAATGACGCTGCTGTTGGAAAGGTCTTAATTGAGGGTTTGTTCAAAATGTTTAAGTATTGCGTGTCAGGTTTGGCAAGCATGCATATGGCATGCTGCTATTTTTCTGTCATAGCACATTTCACACTTGATTTGATTGACTTGATTTGATTTTTCCCCCACACTCTCATTTTTTAAATTACTGAATTGAATTAATTAAATGTTGTTTTTCTCGCTTCTTCAGATGACATGCAGCACACGTACTTAAACTTTGCATTTAAGTAGTAAATTCACCCCAAAAAAACATTATTTGCTCACTCTCGTCTCATTTACATTTGGTTTGAAAACTGACAAAAAGCAATAAAATGTCAAAAATGTCCATACGATGCCTTCCGGATCACATACCTCCATGTTTTTATGTCACAAAACGTTGTATTGTGTGCATTAAAGCTACATTAAACAAAGCATAAAATGACATTAAAGCTTTAAATCTGAAGCTGAAACAGCAGGTGCTGACTTGAAAACTGACAAAAATGCACTAAAGTTTAATAACAGTCCCTACAACACATTTCAGATCACATACCACCATGTTTTTATGTCCAAAAATGTTGTATTTGTGGATATTTTCTTAATTGTATGCATTAAAGTTACATTAAACAGCATAAAACGACATTAAAGCTTTATATCTGAACCTGAAACAGCAGGTGCTGGCTTGAAAAATGACAAAAATGCACTAAAGTTTCATAAAAGTCCCTACAACACATTCCAGATCACATACCACCATATTTTTAATGTCAGAATTACACTGAATTTGATTTTTAAAAATATTTTTAAAATCTGAACTTGAGGTGCTTTTTTGGCTTGAAATCTGCTTAAAAAAGCACTAAAGTTTCATAGAAGTTCATACAACACATTGCAGATCACATACCACCATATATTTTTTTATGTCAGATTTAGGCTGATACTTAAATAATTTCAATTGAAATTAATATTGTTAAGAATTGAAAAGCATAAAAATGCATATTTCCATGTACCTCATCCGAAACTCTGCATTTGTGAATAGTTTTTTAATTGCGTGCATTAAAGCTGCAATAAACAAAGCATTAAATGACATTAAAGCTTTAAATCTGAAATCCTGAGGTGCTTTTTTGGCTTGAAAAAAGCACGGAAGTTTCATAAAAGTCCATACCACACATTCTAGACCACATACCACCATATTTTTAAGTCAGAATTAGGCTGAAACTGAGAACATTTGAATTAAAATTCAATATATTTTTAAAATAAAAAGCATAAAAACGCGTATTGCATGTGCCTCGTCTGAAACTCTGCATTTGTGAATATTTTTTTTAATTGTGTGCATTAAAGCTACAATAAACAAAGCATTAAATGACATTAAAGCTTTAAATCTGAAATCTTGAGGTGCTTTTTTGGCTTGAAAACTGACAAAAGAAGCACTAAAGTTTCATAAAAGTCCATACAACACATTGCAGATCACATACCATCATATTTTTATGTCAGAATTAGGATTAGGCTGATACTGAAATGATTTGAATTGAAATTCAATATTTTTCGAAAATAAAAAGCATAAAATACATATTACCATGTGCCTTGTCCAAAGCAGCATTTATGGATGTTTTCTTAATTATGTGCATTAAAGCTACAATAAACTAGGCATAAAATGACACTTAAGCATTAAATCTGAACTTGAGATTCTTTTTTGGCTTGAAAACTGATAAAAGAAGCACTGAAGTTTCATAAAAGTCTATACAATACATTGCAGATCACATACCACCATGTGTTTATGTCAGGATTAGACTGAAATTGAAATTATTTAAATTGAAATTCAATATTTTTAGAAAATAAAAAGCATAAAAATGCATATCATCATGTGCCTTAGAAACTCTAATTGTGTGCATTAAAGCCACATTAAACAGAGCATAAAATGACATTAAAACTTTAAATCTGAACCTGAGGTGCTTATTTTGGCTTTAAAAAGGACAAAAAGCACTAAAGTTTAATAAGTTTAATAAGTCCATATTACATAATTTACAGCCATATTATGGATTTGTGTCAGACAGAAATTTCAGCTGTTTGAACTGAAATGCAACATTTCATTCTAAATACGAAATGCGTTATCATGTGCTTTTGTGAACATTTTCTTAATTGTGTGCATTAAAGCTACATTAACCAAAGGATAAACGACATTAAAGCTGAACTTGAAACAGCAGGCACTCAAGAATAGAGCATCTCCCTTTCCCCCCTTCAAGGATCCCAGCATTTTTCCTTTCGCCAAGGGAAACCCAGAAAGAAGAGCTTTCCCTTTAAGAGGGAGGTGAATGACAGGCAGCAGGACCGAGAATGTTGGAAACTGAACACCAGAAAGTCATTCTGGAGTGAGGGGAGGCTGGATCGGCGAGAGTGCGACGCATTCATCAGCTGTGCGCTTGGAGTCTCAGGTTGTGCTGTGAAGCCGCTGATAGACAGAGGCGTATTATTCATTGACACGAGGGGAAACCACATTTTGCATGCGGCGTTATCGATTCTGCGGGCCCAGAGACTACGGAAAGACTGGAGGAATAAAGTTTGGCGAGCGCAAAGCGCAGCGCACAGTTCTTTTGGAGTTGGTAAGTGGGCAAATGGCGCTTTGTTTGAAACTTTACGCACGACTGTTTGACACGTTTGTTTGTCTGTAGTAAAAGATATAACAAACTAACTGAAGTAGATCGTTGGCATGAGGATTTTGATTCACTAACCTATCACTTACCTGAATCACCTTACCGAGCGTTTTACGCATCCGTGAAGTCAAAATGGCCCGGTTTTGAGAATCTGCAGAGTAAACAAAACTCACTATGACTGCTATTTCTGTATCAAACGAACTCGTTTCTCAAATGAAACTGTTCTGTGGTGTGTGTCAGAACAGCATGTTTGCTCATAGGAAATGACAACCTGCTTTCAGTCCGTCCTCAGTCAAATACTATTTATGTGAGCTGAGCTCAAACACATTTAATGTCCTCTCAAGGCCACTGCAGCAATTCACTGTACATTTCGAAGCAGTTCTTAGTTGTTTTACTTTCAAACAAGTTCCTACTCAATTTGACATGAACTTTTACGTGTGTTGTTGAATACGAAAATAAGCACTTTTAATGCAAACCTTCCTAAAAACATTTGTTATCTCACATATGAGGTGAGCTTATGCTAGCAAACTTTCTAAAAAAATTAAATGCATTTTTAAATGATGTTTTTGAAGGCTCAGATTGCTTTGTTTGGATTGTTTAATCACTCATCTCTGAAAGTAAACTGAATACTGATTAATAGGTGTAGTATGGACATTCTTGTGCTTTAAAGTGCATGCACAATTAGCTAAAAAAATGATTTTAGGGCTCAGTGAATGAAATTAAAGAAATCAGCAGTTCACATTAGTAGTGTTTGACAGATATGGGCCTTTCAGTGGCCAGTGTGGGCAATATTATGCTGATTGTACAGTTTAATGACAGCAAACAAATAAATAAATAAATAAATACATTTTGTATTATTTAAAAAATAATTTCATAATTAAATTAGATATTATATTTAATTTATAAAATGTATTAATAATATAAAATCTGTCTATCACGTAACGTCAGTAGTTGACACTATTACTTCTCTGATTTCAGTGGATACTCAACTGTTTTTATTGCTTCTGAATGTTTGTTTTTATTTATTTATTTTTTTATTTTGGAGCCCTGCTAAGAGATTCTCTTCAGGCAGCCGACAGGTCTGACAGATTTTCTGTGTGAAGTGAGCTGTTGATCTCTCTGTTGAAGAATATCAGCCTTCCGGAATAACCAGAAAGCAGAGCTCCTCAGGGCAGACTGACTGTGGCGCAATCGCTGAATAGGTGTTAAACTTTGATAATGAGCTCTAAGTAGACATTTCATTGTTCCCGTTTGTGTCAGCGTGGTTAAATAAGCCCGTCGTGCCGGTGCAGGCAGCATATCCTGCTTTTATCCCGCCAAGAACATCCAGCACCTGAGTTGTGCACCTTCATTGTGAGCGGGCATGTCGACGGATCATTAAAGGGGAAGTTGGCGAAGTGGCCGCGAGTGTTTGGCTTCACAGTGGCTGACTGCGCACAAAGCCGCCTGTCAGCAGGGAGTCTCTGACCTTTTGCTTTTTCCCCTCGTCTTATGTTTACGCTATGCCTTATTTTCCTTCTCTGCATCCCTCTGTTTCAGCTCCATCTCTTTGTATACTTCGTTTGAGAGGTCAGGAAACCAGTGGTGGTTATCTCTAGCTGTCAGTGCATCTGTATATCCAGTCTTTGCAAAGTCTTAAGTCCAGATTACTTCTGATTTATGCAAACTCTGTGGTTCAGTCAAGGCTGAAATTTCTAATATGGCACATTGGAGGGCAAATGTACTGAGACTGGGTTGTTTAATAGCTTTTTGAGTTCTCGTCTGGTTTCTAGTGGTCGACTAATGGGGGTTTTCCAATGACTAAAATCTAGAACAAAGTTATCATAATACAATTTCGAAAGCAAAGATGAGAATGAAACAACCACTTATTATAAACTTATTTTTTAATTTTAATGTTTGTTATTTGGAAAAGCTTAAGTCAATGCGAGTTGGAAATAATACTTCCATTAGTCCAAATGCTCATTGTTTTAAAGTGGCCAAGTATCATCCAGTTAATTGCCCTGGCCAATATATGAATTAATATAGGGCTGTCACGATTCCTCGATTCAATTCCAGTACTTGATTTGTCGAATAACCGGCAAAAAACCGGAAGTGGCGCATTCCACGGACCAGAAAACATAAAATGCATTATTAGACGTTCTAAACATTTCAAAATAAAAGCTAAAAGCTTTAGAATTTACACATTTTGTTGTCCACATAGTCAAGAAAGTACAGTGGCTGTAGCATTTCTGCCATAAAGAAATAGCTAAATATTAAAGATTGAGTGGATATTTGAATAAAATGTTTAGTCAATATTAAAGGAGGAATAGATTGCGCAGTAAAGTGTAAAAACAATCGTCAGGGCGTTAGCGCCCTCTGCAGGCATATGTTGCATCTTTTGTTTGAAATAATGTATTTTTAATAGTTTTGTTCAATAAAACCATGATTACTCGCGTTTGATACTTTATTTGAACTCAATATTATTGCCTCATTGCTGTTATATATGTATAATATAAGCTGCTTTAAAGGCTATTGTTTGTTTTTGGTTTATTTTTATTACCGCAAAAAAAAAATTATCACATTACTCAGTTACCAAAATAATCGTTAGTGACAGCCCTATTTCCTGTCATATTTTTTTACCTGAATAATTCTACTAACTTTAGCATTTTGGTGATGCAGAAAAAGTTTCGAAAGTTATGCGGAGAACTTTTCCTGAAACCTTTGCAGCACTGACGGACGAACGAACAACCTCATGACATTATTTCCCATAGGCTAGAGAGAGTTTAGCTAGGACAGGCGAGTGAACAAAAGTCTATTCTTTCTGTTATTCAAACTTCGACCTCTTCTGTTCGGGTCTGCATTGTTTCATGTGTCCTATTGAGCCGGGGTTTGATGAGAGGGAGACAACAATAGCTTGTTAAGTGAGTTTTTCAGGCCTTGCCACAACATCAATGAAATCAAACAGAGTGGGCCAGAGACGCTCGCGCTGATAAATGCGTTCGATCACTGCTGCTGTCCATCAAATCATCTTCACACTTTGAGTGCACCTCGCCGACTGTGTTCTGCTCAGCCGCTCGCATTTAGAGTCAAAGAGCTTAGTGTTTTAGGGCCCTGTCAGAAATATGAAATGTAATTTGCTCTGTAACGATCTTGGATTACCTTGTAACTCTTTGTATGGTATATGAATGCTTGCTTAAAGTAAAAAAAAAAAAGTTTTGTTGGATGCTGTAAAAAAACATAAAAGCATGTTGTCTTGTTCAAAATGCATTCAGTTTTAGTTGCAAAGCTTTAAATATTGTTGCAATGCATATGTGCATTGTATGCATTTTTGTAGATCCATCTCAAGTCTTCAGCATGTGGGAAAACACAAACCTTCTATAAATAATCCCTAATGGCAAGTTATCTTGTCCGAGTGGTAAAATCGCTTTCCGCACGTGAGAGGAGGCAACTGGAAAGTGCCATTAGACTTTCACTGTTCGCCTACATGTTCCCAAAAACCTCCAGATTTTGTACCACCTACCCTCTTTACCATGAGATGAGCTAAGACCCACAGCGGAAATTAGACAGGCCTCCATTAGAACATTAGAACAGAGAAAGTTTCAGCACACAATCTGACAGCCGCCCATCAAAACGAGCATCCCTCTCTGGCTTTTGTCATAACAGTGAACTCAGCCACTTTAGGTAAGACTCGCTTTGCAACTTTGCACGCTTTGTTTTTTTTTTTTTGTTTTTTTTTTTTTTAATGCTTTTAATTTTTAAATTGCTTTTAGTGCTTTCTAGGTTATATTGCATATTATAAACAATTATTTTGGTAATGGTAAAAAAAAAAAATTTTCTTTGCATCTTTTATTTAATTTTGGCGCCATGTTTACGCTGCAGTATTATTACCATTTTTCAAAATAAATTTCATCCAGATTTATTTTATATTATATTATATTATATTATATTATATTATATTATATTGTATTATATTGTATTATATTGTATTATATTATATTATATATTAAAATTATACACTTTTAAATAGTTGGGAAACGCCAAACAGGTTTGATTATTCATGCTGTGACTGGACTTTTGAATTTATTTAGCATGTGTGTTTGTTCTGCACCAAGTTCTCAGGTTTATAAAAGTGTTTGATGGGCAAAAGGTGAAGTTTCATGTGATGCATGCTTCAACATGACTTTGATTTGGAGTGAATATGCTGGTTTGGGTGTGAGCTTAAACAAAGGTTTTCACATAAAAGTTTCAGGGGCAAATTGCAGGGTGGATTTATACCCTGAATGTATAATTGTTTAAATTAGGGGAAGAATTGTGCTGAATGAAATGAAAATTGAAAGGAGACAAAGGAAAGCAAACATAAATGAACTATTGAAATCTTGATCGGTGATAGAAATGTTCCCATGGCTGGAAAACATAGTGAGAAGTAATTCAGAAATACTCTCGTGGCTAATTCTGGTTAATTAAACTAAATTATATACATGTAATAATACAAAATCATGTTTTCATTAATTGCTATGCTTTTATAACTGTATTAAAAAACCCAAATTTGCAACGTTTTTATCTACTACTGAAATGTTTTAATCTAATTCATATGTTGTAAAATACGTCTCTGCACTACAGACATAAAAAAAAGCCAGGCGAAATGTAATATTCTATTCTGTTTAATCATTTACATTTATCTGAATAATAACGTCAGTGCAAATATTGTCAACAGATTTGTGTGGGCTTCATTTGTTTGTTTGTCATGTGTAAAAACACAAATGGCTTGCTATGTTAACTCACAGTCGGATAAACTGTCATTCTAATACAGTAAGGCCGCTTTCAGTTGTAATGAATGTGACCAGGAAATAGTCCCGCAGTTATTTGCATGAACTGCACTGGCCTCCGCTGTGACTTTTGAGAACACAGCGTAGTGTTCCTGCGGGTTGATATTTTAATAGACCGCCGTAGCCTCATGATTTGTTTCTTTACAAATTAATCAAGGATTGTTATATATTAATTTACGCTCAGACAAACAGTCCACAGATTGCATGGGGGAACTGGTATAATGACAGTTATTTTGAGGTTCGCGAGGTGACCGGATGAAATTTGAGTTGTGTTGTACTTTGTTCTGGAGAGTCTTTTATTGGCTGAAAATACATTTAGGTTGATGTCTTTATGACTCTTTCATTGTTTTACACTATTTTGCATTCTACATAAATATTTCAGAGTTTGGAGAAAGAATCGAAAGGGGAAATAAGAGATTATTCTTTTTATACATGTAGATGATTTTAAGAACATCCATGGAACCTTTCAAATGCGGAAAAGGTTCTTTTTAAATTTTCAAACTTTTTAGAACTGTTCACTGAAAGGTTCTTAGGGGAACCAAAAATGGTTCTTCCATGGCGTCTTTATTTTTAAGAGTTACCACAAACATAAACAAAAAAAAGTTCTGGAATGGTTCCTGTGCTAATTACCAATGTCAAATTCTTAGACTTCTTTTTTAACCCATGCTGATTGACACCTGAACCTTTCAGTGAAAGAGAAATAACATGTTTAGTTCCTTGTCAGATTCCCAGTTGACTCACTGCTAACGTAGAATCACAGAAATGTATCATTTACAGCTTACAGAGAAAGCGATTTGTTGTAGTGAAAGCGTGGGGGGGAAAGCCGTCAATTTGTGTCACTGTACGTAAGAGCTGAGAAATATCACCTCTCTACAGTCAAACCACATTTTGTTTTTTTTTTGTTTTTTTGGTTCAGGTTGGATTTTAAATGCAAAAGTTAAAGTCTTTCTTAAAAGTTCGTGTTTGTGTTTTCAAGAGTATATCAGGCTGAAATATTAAAAAAAAAAGAACTTGCAAAAAAATCTTTTACTGCTGATTTAAACAACGTGATAATTAAAGTTTGCGCTTGATTAAAAGAACGTAGGTAGGTTTTGTGTAATGGGGGTTGTGTTTGTACGCAAGTGGAAGTGTGTGTATTTCTCGCCTCCACTTGTGCGAGATGTTTGAGGAGCATCTCGGAGATGTTATCAGAAAGTGTGATACTGCATACTGATGTGGCTTTTAAAATACAAGCTCAACATTTGTTCGCTGTGACACTTTTTCCAATCACTCCTTTCCGTGCTGCGTTCGCTCTGGTTTGTTTGTTCGTCGTTCTTTTAAATGATTAGAGATTGTTTGTGTTTGACCGTCTCAGAACAGGTGCTTTTCCCTATTTTTCTTTTGAGAGTCAGATGCATGCTTTTGCAATGACATTTTGTCCTCATTTATTTCAAAGCCAAAGTCATATGGTGAATTTTTGAAGAATTCTCAAGCAGCTCTTTTTTGTGCAACAACAGTTTGTATTGGCAAGCAGAAAAAGCACTGTGAAATGTCTATTTTGGAGTGAAATGTTCTTTAAATTTTTAGTTGAGTAGCTCATGGAGCATTTTCGCTCACAAAATCCCAAATCCTTCTCTAGTTCCATCATATCCTTCTGGTCTTCCTCCGTCATGCCTCCTTTTCCCAACCTTGTTTCTCTATTAATCGTTGTTTCTCAGCCGTGCGGTGAGTGTGTATCCTGTTTTTGACAGCAGGAGCCCACGTGCTCCGTCCTGCGCCGGTGAAGTGGCTGGCGGGGTGGGGAGGGAGGCGCAGGGTCTCAGGATGTCCTGAAAGGTGAAGGTTTCGTCTTCTCTTCCTGTCTGGGTCCTCATGTTGAGAGATGGAGCTCCGTGATCTGCCCCGTCCGAATGTGCCACCAGGTGGTAACATGACGAAGAAAAAACAATTGAGTTTAAAGCTTCTTTCTTTCTTATTTACTCACCCTTGGGTGAGAAACATTTAAAGATTACACTATACAACTCAGTGCTGGGTGATATATGGACAAACCCTGCGACTGGGTTGTTTTGACTCACCGGTTGGGTTAAATGTTTAACCCAACCTTTTGGGTAGTTTTATTTAACTTAACTATTGTTTAAAAATTACTTTATAGCTTGCTTTAACTTTTAATTTAGGTTGTAAATTAAAAATCGGACAGAATTACTAGAGGCATTAGCAAAAATCAAAAGGTGAACATTTATTAATACGCATTTTAAAAAACGTTTGTGATTTTAATTATATTTAAGTCACAATATAGCTCACAGTTATTTACTGGGTTAAAATCAGCCTAGCACTAGGTGAAATATGGACAAACCCAGTGACTGGGTTGTTTCGACCAAGCGGTTAGGTTAAATGTTAAACCCAACCTTCTGGGTAGTTTTATTTAACTCAACTATTGGTTAAAAATTACTATATTTCTTGCATTAACTCAACCCAAAATGAATATAATACTTATGTGAATAAGTTGAATAAATAATAAACATTTTTAAAACTGTATTAAAATTAATAAATGTTCACCTTTTGATTTATTGTTGATGCCTCTAGTAATTATGTGTCTGATTTTTAATTTACAACTTTTTGGGTTCATTTTAAGCCATCCAATTAGTAATTTTTAAACGACAGTTAAGTTAAGTAGAACTACCCAGAAGTAAAACAAACCACTGGGTCAAAACAACCCATTTGCTGGGTTCGTCCATATTTCACTCAGCGCTTGGTTGTATTTAACCCAGCATTTTTTAGAGTTTTTTTATATCACATTATAGTTACTATAGTTAATCTATTGAGCATCTTAATAAATGTTAATTTCCAACAAATTTTGGATTAATTCTAAGCAAGAAATATAGTCATTTTTGAGCAATAGTTGAGTTAAATAAAATTACCCAGAAGGTTGGGTTAAACATTTAACCCAATTAATCAACATCGCTGGGTGAAATATTTCAAGCAGCGATGTGTTTTGTTTTGTTTTTTTTTGTTTTTTGTTTTGTTTTTTAAGTGTTTATTAGGCTATAATTTCCAAGAAAATATTAATTCAGTCTTGCAACTTTAAAATTCCATGTTTAGTTCAGTGTGTTTCTTGCATTTCTTTGTAATTCATTGTGAAATTTACTAGCAATTTCTGATTTAAAAATTACACATTATTTCAGTCTTTCTATTTCAAAACTTCATATTTACTTCATTGTGTTACTTTCTTTGCAATTAGTTGTAAAAATTACTAGCAATTTCTGATTTGAAAATTTATATAATTTTTTTTATATTATTTATTTGTTTATTTTTATTTAGATTTGTGAGACTGGACAACAAAACCAGTCTTAAGTATATTTGTAGCAATGACCAAAAATACATTTGTTTGGGCCAAAATTACTTTTTCTTTTATGCCAAAAATCATTAGGAGTCTTAAGTAAAGATCATATTCCCTGAAGATATTTTGTCAGTTTAATATTGTAAATATATAAAAACGTAGTTTTCGGTTAGTAATATGCATTGCTAAGAACTTCGTTTGGACAAATTTAAAGGCTTTTGGATTTTTTTTTGCACCCTCAGATTCCAGATTTTCAAATAGTTGTATCTTGGCCAAATATTGTTCTGTCCTAACAAACCATACATCAATGGAAAGCTCAGCTTTCAGATGATGTATTATCTCAATTTCAAAGTTTTGGTTTTGTGGTCCAGGGTTGCATACAAGTTTCACAATTTATTGTAAAATTTATCATGAAACAGTTTTCACTCAGAAATCACTAGATGGTTTCATAAATGATTACAATGAAATGGCATGTAACATGTTTAGGCGTACATGAGGACAAAATGTCTTTTACTTTCTTTTTTTATATTTACTTTTTTTCAACTCTAAAACAACCTCTAAAAACAACAGATTAAAAGTGTTACTAGTAACAATTAAACAAGAAATCATTTTTTTAAACAGTATTTTCTTGTAAAACGTATTCCAGTAATCTCTGTCATATTTACAACTTCAAAAAATAATTTGTGTCATTCGTATGACGCTTCAAATATAGGACATAAATCATATAGGCTACTTTTACAGTGCCTTTCTAAACATTTTTTTGTCCATGACAGCTTGGATATTGTGCAAAATATCAAATTTTGTGTTCCACAGGTTTCAAATAACATGAAGGTGGGTAGATCATGTGTGAACTATCGTTTTAAGATCAGTGAAATGTCCTAAAACCTTCAAACAGTTCAAACATCGTGATGTTATTGTCAGCACCCGCTGCTTCCTGACACATCTTCACTTTGACCTCGAGACTAGGACCTGTGGCTGCTTAGAATTACCTGTTGTGCTCCTTGCAGCACAAAACAGGCTGATCTGGTTGCCATGACAACCTCAAAGATGCACTGTCTTTTCTCAAAGACCCCTAACTCATTTCAAAGACCCGTAGTCATTCAAGGACGTGCCAGCAAGACCCAGAGCCTTCTGGAGCTGACGTTACGATCCGTAGCTTGGGAAAACAACGCCTAATGCACTCGTACGCTTATATAAAACAAAATGAGAACGGGCCATCTGAATCGAGATTGGATCTAAAAGTGTGCCAGGCTTGGAAAATAGCACATTTTAATGTCTTTCGCCTTTGTCTTTCTTTGCCTGAAGGGGGTGGCGGAAGGTTTTTGTGCGCCTTTTTCGCAAAGGGGGCCCTTCACTAACATCTTTTATTCTCTTTCTCTTGTTATATTTCTTTATTCCAAGTGTGTTTTGTGCTCGGCCTCCTTTCATTGCCCCCTCCTCTTGTCTCTCAGATAAATGCCACACTAGCCTTTCACTTGGCGCCACAATAACCGGACTGTTTTAGGCCCAGAGAGGCACAATGAAAGAGGCTGCTTTTTAACCTGCGCTTCTCAAAAGCACAAGGAGGAAAAAACGCCGGCGACCCACTCTCCTTTCTTTCTCCTCTCCCCCTCTTTTGTGTCCAGAGCGTGGTCGTACCATCATCCCATTTATACGTCTTATTTAGAAGGTCTCAAAAGAACATGAGCCCAAAATTCTGATCTTTAGAGCTGCTTTTGTTGGGGGGAAAAAAGACAGCGTCGACTGGAGAAAGTCGTAGACAATGTATGTTTGGACGTTTTGTGCTGATTTATGGGAAATATGGGAGGTTGCCGCCTCAGATATGGGTACTTTTGTCCCTCGGGACTTTAGAAAAATTTGTTATATATATTTAAAAAAAACACTGAACTTGTATTTGCACTACCAGTCAAAAGTTAAAGATTTTTAATGTTTTTTTAAAAAGTCTCTTCTGCTCATCAAGCCTGCATTTATTTGATCTTAAGTACAGCAAAAACAGTAAAATTTTGAAATATTTTTACTATTTAAAATAACTGTTTTCTATTTGAATTGATTTTAAAATGTAATTTATTCCTGTGATTTAATAGCTGAATTTTTAGCATCATTACTACAGTCACATGATCCTTTAGAAATCATTATAATATGATTTGCTTCTTAAAACATTTATTATTATCATTATTATTATTATTATTATTATTATTATGTTGAAAACAGCTGAGTAGATTTTTTTTTTCAGGTTTCTTTGAATAGAAAGTTTAGAAGAACGGAATTTATTTGAAATAAAATAAAATAATACAATAAAATTATATTTTTGGCGATTAAAAATGATAGAAATAACACTTTTATTTAGCAAGTATGCTTTAAATTAATCAAAAGTGATGATAAAAACATTTTTAATGTTACAAAAGATTTCTATTTCATATAAATCCTGTTCTTTTGAGCTTTCTATTAATCAAAGAAACCTGAAAAATTCTACTCGGTTATTTTCAACTTAATAATCATAATAATAAATGTGTTTTTTTTTTTTTTTGAGCAGCAAATCAGAATATTAGAATGATTTCTGAAGAATCATGTCACACTGAAGACTGGAGCGGTGATGCTAAAAATTCAGCTTTGAAATCACAGGAATAAATTACATTTTAAAATATATTAAATTAGTACATTTTTCAATAGTAAAAATATTTACCAATGTTACTGTTTTTGCTGTACCTCAGATCAAATAAATGCACATGAGCAGAACTCTTTAAAAATGTTAAAAATCTGACTGTTCAAAAACTTTTGACTAGTAATGTGTGTGTCTATATATAAGTATAAAAACTGAGGAAATTATATTATTTAATAAAAAAAAAAAAAGGGTAGTTGAAGAATCGACAATCCACTCGGAAATCTTTCCAGGAAGATTTTTTTTTTTTTTAAAAGTTTGAAACTTTATTCAAATCAAACGTGTATACAGCTCACAAAAATTCAGACGTCAATATTTCCGGGACCAAATGCACACAATCAGATCCCTAAAGCAAACAACAAATAGTACTACTATACACCCACGTAGTGCTGTATTAAAATCATGATCCTAACCTGTTTTTTTTTCTGAATTTTTGAAGTATTGGTATCTGGAAAACAAACTGTGAGTTAAGAAAAACCTAAAGGTGTGCTATAAACGTACAATACAGTCCAATCGAAACCCGGAAACAATATTCAATTTGTCACGGCTTAACCGAGTAATAACACATCTTTGGTTGTGAATCCATGTGTCCTGTGGTTTCAAAACTCCGTGTGTAAACCCTGTTGATTTGCATTGTTTTTTTTTCCTTTCCTGCATTCAAAACATTAAGACCGGTGAGTTTAGGCGGGGACTATCAGGGGGCTGTCCCCTGCACGGAAGAGGAAAGTCTATCAAAAACAGAGCTGTTTTTACGCAAAGCTTGGTTATCAGTGCTTAATGAAAACATTTACTTGTTTTTTTTGAAGTCAAGAGTCTGTGTTGTATGTTGTGGGAAGTGTTTTGACTACTAGCTTACCACAGATATACAACCGTGTGGAAAAAAACGTACCATCGTTGTTTTTGTTTCTGACACTGTAGATATTTGCACGCTACTTTATGCCATCTTTGACAATTCGCACTACTCGTTTGTTTTGTACTACTATGACGTAGATGCCAAATGAACGCTGTTGCTTTTACTATAATTACTATGTGATTTGTTTTAAGGCGTTTCTTTTTAGAGTCCCGCATGAGCAATTGTTCAACGTATTGCATAACACACACCCTACAATTACTGTTCTGGAATGTTTTTTTGTTTTTTTTTATTAAGAACAGTTAATTAATATCATTGTTCTTCCAGAAGACGTTTTGCTTATGTAATGTTGTTCATGAAAAATGAAAGAATAGTTTGATCAATTTCCGTATCATTTCTAGTCCTGTCAAATGTAATAGTAGATGCGTATCTTTTTCTTCATATGGCAAATGTAAATTTCATCAGCAGTCAAATCAAAAAACAAACAAAATATTCTTTTTATATCTGTCTGATTTAGTTTTGTGCCATGTTTATTCCTGGACACCTGTCTCCTGTTTCACTTTTACAATGTTATCAAATCCCTATCTGTGTAAAGTACTCAGTGGAAAGTTATAACAGAGGCAAACGTCATGCAAATGCTACTGTTTGCCTTCGCTATAGGGCATACTTTTGTGACCGCAGTTTTGCGCATCCGCCATCAAGAGCGCCAGCTCTCCTCTTTATTCCTGGGAGGTCACTGGACAGTTTTTCTATAGGGGGTGTCCACCGTCCTGCATATAACATGATGAGTTTCTACTCCAGACGTCCACACTGGTTTCCAAGAGCTGACCTGAAGACAATGAAAACTGACCAGATGCTCTTGAGGTTTGTGTAGGTCAAGGCTTTGTATCTGTGTTAAGAGTACAGTTACTGGCAGGTGGGTTTAGAAGCTCCTGTTGTTGGGTTTGAACAGCTGATTGGACTTTGCTTCGCATGCTGATGGGCTCAGCGCTTACAAACACTTCTGCTTTTAGCTGAAGGACCAAAAGCGTTCACCTGTCTCGTGTTAAAGGAAAATCTACCATCATCCATTGCGGTCTGGTGCATTCTCACGACGTGTCAAGTGCTTGTCTGCTTTACAACAGGTGTTTGTAGAGTTAGAATGTGTCTAATTGTTTCAGTGCAGCATGCAATGATTTAGGGTGTTAAAAAGCCAAAAAGAGCCTTCAAGTTTAAACTGGTGTTTTAATGATCGCTTAGATCTCTAAAATAACGTCTTGCACGCACAGACTTGTTTTAGGCACTCCTGGCGGTTTTGTTTGTGCTTTTCGACAATTCTTATAAGCTCGACTTGTCACAATGCGGAAATTTACCACTTCAGGATCATCACAAGGAAAGGGAGAGTTAGAAACAACAAAGAAAACTCGTATTTGCATCAGAGGAGCGCGGGACAGAATGCGAGGCCGCGACACGTCGCGACTTGTAAGGCAACTTAAGCTTTTGTTTCGCGCGCCCCTGACCGTGGGAAGTATTTCATTTCAGAGGTGTTTTAGCTCAAAAGCAAAGAACCTTGAGGCTGATGTTATCTTAGACTACAAAAAGCTCTTTGGAAACACGTCTTATGGCTCCACATCCGAACAACAGGTAAGAACAAACTCGAGGCGACTTCTCTTGTAAGACCGACTGGCAGTTACCATCAATCATACTGTTGATTCTTCTGGCTTGTTTTGCATGTGCTGACATAAGAGCTTGCCATTATATTTCTTATCGCAATCACCAAGTTATGACACATTCACGTTTTGCTTGGAGCCAAGATTAAAGTGGATTAAGAACAATGCTGTCAATACCGTCCTTTTGTGCGTGTGGGAGTGTTTTCTCTTTGTTTTGTAAAATCTAATGCAATATTTGTGGAAGCCTGTTTTTGGGTAAAAAAAAAAAAAAAAAAATCTTATTTACAATAAGAGAGTCACAATTATGAGATATGTAACTATGGACCACAAAACCAGTTATAAGTGTCAATTTTCTGAAATTGAGAGATGAATATACAACTTTTCCATTGATGTATGGGGCAATGTTTGTCCAAGATACAACTATTTGAAAATCTGGAATCTGAGGTTGCAAAAGAATCAAAATATTGCGAAAATCGCCTTTAAAGTTGTCCAAATGAAGTTCTTAGCAATGCGTATTACTAATCAAAAATTATGTTTTTATATATTTACGGTAGGATCTTTACTTAATATCCTAATGATTTTTTGATAATTTTGACCCATACAATGTGTTTTTGGCTATTGCTACAAATATACCCATGCTACTGGTTTTGTGGAGTCACATAGTTGCACTGTGACTGCTATGCATCATAAAGTTATGCATCCTAGTAAAAAAAGTAATTGATTTAATATGCATTTGTTTTATACTAAGTATAGAGACTTACTGATATAAAAATTGTAATTAAACTTTATTTGCAGTACTACTTGTGCACAGTGCACATTTCTTAATATTAAGCCTAAAATGTTTTAATGTCACTTTTGATGATGATTGTATGATCGTTAAATAATATCGTTCTTTACATGCAAAACATTTAAAGTGTACCTAAAGTATACTTGCAGTAGTTCCACTTTAGCACAGTCAAATGTACTTAAGTATATCTTTAGTTGGATTTCAGCACAATTAAAGTGCATGAAGTACAAAATTAGTTTTTCAAATTTAGCAGACTTTAAATATACCAGTTTAGTATACTAAAAGTACAATTGCAGGGTATTTTTATGAAAGGAGAAGAATGAACATTTACAGATAATTTACTCACCCCCTTGTCAACAGGAAAACATTTCAGGATTTCTCACCTTCTGGTGGACTTCAGCGGTAACCGTCGTAAAATACATTTTATATCATGTATTTTTTACAGAACTCCAGAATGCAGAGTTTATGCAGCGCTAGACAATATGAGCATAAGAGGTTAAAACGTATATAATTTGCCAATTTGTTTAGCAAATACCCAATTGTTTTGCTAGATAAGACCCTTCTTCCTCGGTTGGGATCATTTAGAGGACCTAAATGAAGCTACATTTAAACTGCGTTTTGGAAGTTCAAAATCGCGGACACCATTGAAGTCCACTATATGGAGAGAAAACTTGAAATGTTTTCCTCAAAAAACAATTTCTTATCGACCTGAAGAAAGACGTGAACATCTTGGATGACTAGGGGGTGAGTAAATAATCTGTAAATTTTTGTTCTGGAAATGAACTTCTCCTTTAAGTACGTACTACATAAACTTATTTGTGGTATACTTGGCATAAAATAAATGTATTTTAAATACATTTTAGTGTATTTACTTTTTCACTAGGGGAGTAGGGATATCATGTCATTTTGCGTGAATTCTCAGCTTTGCCAGTTTAGGATTTACCCATCCAACTGTTGCTTTTTTTACGACGTAACATACTGTAACACTTGTGCGCGACGAGCGTGGAGAAGCTTCGCTTCAGCATTAATCTTCACGAGTCCATTTAGAGCCTGAGGCTGTGCCATTTTTTTGACAGTCAAATCCCTCCAAGCAAATAGCCGGAATATCTCGAGAACTACAAGTGCACTTGGAAGGAGCTGACAAATTCACACTTCCTGCACCTGGTTTGTGGATCAGCGCTGTTCAACTGGGGGAAGAGGAATAATTTTAGCCTCGTCACAATAGGAACTTAATAGCGCTGACTGTTTATTTATAATGCACCAATGGTGGCAGGCTATTTTACAAGGATCTTTCTTGAGTGCACTCGGTTCCCAGGGAAAGGAGGGGGTCTTGTCCTTGGTATCCAAATCTGATTTGGGAAGACCGTATCAAGTTTGCGGTTCACCCTGACTGATTTGTAGCAAAAGAGCGACCTAAATTGATGACTGACTGCCGGTGGCTGTCCAAAGTTGTAGCCAAATGCAATTCCTGTACTTTTACAGACAAAACTTTGTTTGCTTCTAGGTCAGGCAAATACTTGTACAGAAAACTACGCCCTTTTACCCAAACCACCTTCCTGCGTGGGACACTGGTAAATCACTACTTCAAAAGAACAGATTGCTCTATTGAATTCTTTTCTTCAAACAATCCAAGCAGCGTTTGAGCTAAGCGCTCAACCTTAATGTAAATGCACAGTGTGCTTTTGTGTTTTCCGAGTGGATGAAAAGTACAGGAGGAACTGGAATCGGCCCAGTGAGTGTTCCTCTTTTTTTTTTTTTTTTTTTTTTTTCTCTGCCACGGACCATCGGCACATTCCGTTTGTATTGTTACCCCGCTGTGTTTCCTGCAGCCTATTGCTTTTGTCCATGTCATGCCCATTGTTTAAACTTCCTTTGTTCTTTCTCTGTAACAATGGGCATTATATATATATATACAGAGAGCTAGAGAGCGAAACAGAAAGGGAGAGATGCATTTTCCCTCGTGTTTGTTTTCTTTTGGTTGTCTTGTGTTTCTTCTGTCATGCAGAACGTTTATAGGCCTCGGCTAATTTTGAAATCGCCGTCTCCTCCTCTTGTCCTTCATTGCAGAAGGGTTTGCTGTGCTACTTGAGACGCGGGGTACTTGATGGGCACACTAGAGTCTTGCATCTGTTTTCTGACAGTGTGTTGACAGACTCGAACAACTTAGGATGCGCACACACAACACAAACACGCACAAATATCCTCTCTCGACATCGAGAGCTGCTCCTGGGCCCCGGAGACCCCGAAGAAGTGGCTTTGGTGGAAAAAAAAGTTTGAATGGGGCAGCCTGTGTCTGGGCTCCACAAAAACCCTTCTGTTCCTTATGCAAAGCAGTCAGCTGTTTTTTTTTTTTTTTTTTTCGTGGTCTCTCTGTTCTTCCCAGACAGTAGCTGTACAAAACCGGAATACCCTTGTTAGTAATGCAGTCTGACGTGGTCTCCCAAATTGTAAAAAACAGTTTGTTGAGTCAAATAATTTGTTACCCTGGCTGCCTTAAAATTTTAAGTTCAGTCAACTCAAAAAAAAGTTTAGTTGTACTAAGTGACAACTTAGATATTTGAGTTGATTCAACTTAAAAATTTTAAGGCAGCTGGGTAACTTACTCAGCTTTTAAATTTAATGAACCAATTTTTTTTGTTTCGTCAACTCAAATATCTAAGTTGTTACTAATCTTATTGGAGTTGACTGAACTTAAAATTTTAAGGCAGCAATGTAACAAATTATTTTAAGTTGACTCAACTTTTTGTTTGTGTGTGTTTTACAGTGTGCACTGTAAAAAACAATTTGTTGAGTCAACTTAAAATAATTTGTAACCTGGCTGCCTTAAAATTTTAAGTTTAGTCAACTCAAAAAGTTCAACTTGAAAATATTTGAGTTGATTCAACTTAAAAATTTCAAGGCAGCTGGGTTACTTACTCATCTGTTAAGTTTAGCAAACACAAATATCTAAGTTGTTACTTAAGTACAACTTAACATTTCAAGCTGACTAAACTTATTTTAGGTGACTGAACTTAAAATTTTAAGGCAGCAGGGTAACAAATTATTTTAAGCTGACTCAACAAATTGTGTTTCTATTTTTTACAGTGTAGTTCTTGCTGAAATGAAATTTTGCATACAGCGGATTTTACTTCTGTAATGTGACGTATTTTTATTTTGAACTTTCAACCTTGATTTTAGCATTAGGAATTGATTGGATGTGCTCTATATGACAGGTGGTTATAAAATAAGAGGCCTTGATTGGTTGTTGTTTCAGAGGTGGAGCAAATTGTTTTGGTGCCAGATTACGAAGACGAACCTTTATTTTGATTAAAGTTGACTCAATAATTCCATTTGTAATTTTCTAAATGGTTTGGTTTTGCAGAATGTGTGAGCCCAGTCCACCTGCTCTACATCCCCACGCCAAGGGCAATGTGACCATGGTGGGTGTTGGTATCAAGCTTGAAGACGACGAATCGGGAGGTCGAGTCGTCAACCGAGAATCCCAGCAGCCCTCTCCAGTCAGCGAATGGTCAGTTCGGCACCCGTCGGACAGAGACGACTCTGAGAAGTCAGCGCCCCCAAATGCACAATCTCCTTTGGTAGTTTGGTGTTTTATAAATTAAAGTCATTGGCTTTTCCCCCATGTTTGTCGTGAGTATTTAACTTCATGATTTCTGTGTTTTTCAGGAGAGATCTCCTAGTAAAGAACCAGTACGATCTTACACACCTGCCAGTCAAGATGGAGGCAGCAGAGCTCATGATAAGACTGACAGCAAGCCTAATGTCAATGAGGGTAAGTGCGACGGTTCCTTTACCAAACAAGGTCTTCATACGGTGCTAATTAGCATATTTGGCATTCATTGGGTTCCAGTGTTTCAAGGCTGTCGTTTTAGAGTAAAAGAGGTTTTTAAAAGTTGTTAATGTTGATCGAAACCCATGCAAGTGGTTTGACCACGTGTTAGGATGCAATTGCTATTACATTGAGATGAAGTTCCTTCTTTGTTTCAAATTCTGTGAAGCTTTTCAGCGATTTCATTTGTATGATACATTTCACAGCCCTTGTGAAATGCTCATTGGTTTTTAAAGAGTCCTCGAGTGTTTTCTCAAAAGGCTTTACTTTTGTTTTCACCCATTGCCTGTAATTGTTTAATTTTCTATTTTACTCATGTTTTAACTGGGGTTTTAAGCTCAAGGATTTTCAGTAGAGCGTTTCTCTCATCTAAATGAAAAAGTATTCTCTTCTCTATTGTGTCACTCTGTGTTTGTCTCCTTAACTACTTTTAAGGAGCTTCTTTATAAGTACATTATAAATTTATTTTGTTTATTGTAAAATATATTAAATTATAAATTCTCTCTCTTTATAATAAATGTAATAAAATAAATTTTAAATAATATCTTTTGCCTAGTGGTTCAATTTTAAAAAATTAAAAAAATAATTATTTATTTATTTATTTATTTATTTTTACTACCAGTCAAAAGTTTTTGAACAGTAAGTCCAATATGATGATTTGCTGTTCAAGAAACATTTATTATTATTATTATTATTATTATTATTATTATTGTATATTTTTAAAACAGTTGAGTACAGTGTTTTTTTTTTTTCAGGATTCTTTGAATAGAAAGATCCAAAGATCAGCATTTATCTGAAATAAAAAGATTTTGAAACATTATACACTATACCATTCAAAATCTTTTAGTCAGTATAATTTATTTATTTATTTTTGGAAAGAAATGATAGACATTAATACTTTTGTTTAGCAAGGATGCTTTAAATTGATCAAAAGTGATGATAAGGACATTTATAATGTTTTAAAAGATTTTTATTTCAGATAAATGCTGTTCATCTGAACTTTCTATTCATCAGAAAAACTTGAAAAAATTCTACTCAGCTGTTTTCAACATAATAATAATGATAAATATTTTTTTGAGCAGAAAATCAGAATATTAGAATGATTTCTGAAGGATCATGTGATGAGTAATGATGCTAAAAATTCAGCTTTGAAATCACTGGAATAAATTACATTTTAAAATATATTCAAATAGAAAACAGTTATTTCAAATTGTAAAAATATTTCAAAATTTAACTGTTTTTGCTGGTATTTGGATCAAATAAATGCAGGCTTGATGAACAGAAGAGGTTTCTTTAAAAACATTAAAAATCTTACTGCTCAAAAACGTTTGACTGGTAGTGTATATATTTATTTATTTTTTTTTTACTTCTAGTGATGCCCACTATTGAAAAGCTTCTGAATACAGACTGGAAAGAGAAGTTCCTTGGGAAGGGTCTTCAGGGCAGTGTCAACCTAAAAGGTGAGTTTGTGTTTATACTACAGATACACACACTTTGCCTTGCAAATCATCATATAATGTTGCCTCTGTGTGTTTCCATTGTGATTCCATTGTGGTTCATCTTACGTTGGTGTTTCACTGACACCTCCTGCCTGACCACCAGCATGTGCGTATGTGTTTACAGGAACCCCGGAGAGTCTGGCAGAGAAGGAGCTTCAGTTGTTGTTGATGATAAACCAGCTCTCTGGTCTGCGAGAGCAGCTGCTAGGAGCTCATTCTGAGCAGAGGAACATGGCTGCACTGCTGCTGGAGAAACAGCAGCAACAGATGGAACTGGCAAGGCAGCAGCAAGAACAGGTGCGGAGGCATTTTTAGTTGAACAAGTGACAGGAAAAACTGAGGAACTGTGCAAAAAGCAGTGTTATTTGAAATCAGAAAAAGCTATGCATGAATTTGGTTTCTAAATAATGATTCTCTGTTTAGATTGCCAAACAGCAGCAGCAGTTGATACAGCAGCAGCATAAAATCAATTTGCTGCAGCAGCAAATTCAGGTGAGGTTGAATGTGATGATTTAAAATCTTGCAGTTTATTTTGCTACTAAAGACTGGGGAGCATCTTACAGGAGAAGTCCGCTTCGTAAACAAAGATGCACATATAATGTACTCACCCCCTTGCCATCCAAGATGTTCATGTCTTTCTTTCTTCAGTTGTAAAGAAATTGGTTTTTAAGGAAAACATTTCTGCATTTTTCTCCATATAATGGACTGCTATGGTGCCCCGATTTTGAACTTCCCAAATGCGGTTGTAAACGATCCCAGCCGAGGAAGAAGGGATCAGTTATTTTCATAAAAATAATACAATTTAAATACTTTTTAATCTCAAACGCTCCCTGAACTCTGTGTATTCTGACTCAAGACAGTTAGGGTATGTTGAAAAACTCCAATTGCATTTTCTCCTTCAACTTCAAAAATCATTTCAAAATCATCCTACATCACTGCAGAAGTTCCGACCCAGTCTTGCAAAGTGAACATGCAAAGAAGATCAAACACCCTTAACAAAAATGGTAAAACAGCGATATAGGACGATTTGGAAGTTGAGGGAGAACATGAGATGGGAGTTTTTCCACATACCCTAACTGTCATGAACCGGAACAAAAACAGTCCAGGCGGAGTAAGACAAGACGAGCGTTTGGCATTTAAAAAGTATGTAAATTGTATTATTTTCATGAAAATAACCGATCGTTTCGCTAGATAAGACCCTTCTTCCTCGGCTGGGATTGTTTGCAACCGCATTTGGGATTGTTTGAAGCCGCATTTAAACTGCATTTTGGAAGTTCAAAATCAGGGCACCATGCCAGTCCACTACATGGAGAAAAATGCTGAAATGTTTTCCTCAAAAACCATAATTTCTTTACGACTTAAGAAAGAAAGACATGAACATCGTGGATGACAAGGGGGTAAGTAAATTATTTGTAAATTGTTGTTCTGGAAATGGACTTCTCTTTTAAGATCTCAAAGAAACAGTTTATGTAAAATGGTTAAATCTTTTGTGTTTTAAGAAATAAATCAACTGATATGAGGTCATAACATGACAGTGCGTAAATTGGGGTGAATTATTCCTATTTGGACAGTGTGAAAATGCAATAGAAGGTGACTTAAGGACTCTGTGACCTTTGACTCAGCAGGTAAACATGCCGTATGTTATGATCCCTGCCTTTCATCCCAACGCCCAACCGTTGCCAGTCACCTCTGAGGCCCAGATGGGTTTGCCTCTGCAGCCCATTCCCTGCAAACCAGGTGAGCATCACCAAACCCTCAATAACTTCCTCATTTCCCTTCCCTTCGCCCAGTGGAGTGAATTATTCGCATATCCTGATATAGGCATGAAAGCCCTATGTATTGAGCAACTGTTAGCTTTTACAATAACAGTCTGTTAGGACCCAGGATTCAGCCATCTGTTATCTTCAGATGGATCAAATAGCATCTGTCAAAAATCTCTAAATAATTGACTTCAAATATTATCCTTTGTCGGTTATTTGAAAAACGTATTTGCTCTTGCGCTTTTCAGCGCAAGCTTATCAGCTGCGGTTTGTATTTTTAGTTAATAAGTAGTCTGGAGCGAAGCTGCTTTGAAAGAGTTAATACTTGCTATTCGAGAAATGTATTAACTGCAAAAGAACTTTTTCCTTTTCTTAATGCAAGGTCTGTTCTGTAATATAAGTAGTTATTGCATGAATTGATTGATTGGTTTTGCTCATGTCTTTGGTCCACTTAGAAAGAACTTCAGAAAGAAAGACTAATTGAAACATCCATCTGAGTGAATTCCTTGCACATGCATTGAAAAACGGCTCAGGGTTGGCCATTGATTTAGAGTGTGTATTGATCACGTAAAATACAGAGCGGGTTCTTTGCATTGACGTCTGTAATGTATGGCACTGTGCCCTCGCTCAGTTAAAAGACTCTTGTGAACGCACAACTTTGATGCCTGTATGCATGTACTCAATTCACTTAGAAGATGAAGGGTGGAAGGAAAGAACAGGGAACAATAGAACGAGTGTATGAGCTAGTCGGCTAACAGCATGCTTGACACAATTGAGACGTCTTTGGAAAGAAACCTGAAGTAGAGGACCAAGGACGCGAGTGAATCTGAGCTCAAAGAGTTTATTCAGCTAAATAAGATATGTTCTCTGGCGATAAACACTTTGAGAAGTTTTACCTTAAAGTTAGACATGAAAATATTGACCTGAACCTGAAAGTTGACCTGAAAGTCCTGTTGGGCCTGGGTTTGGTAGCAGCATCTCTAGCATTCACTTTGTAAATCCTTAATGTTTCAGTCTTCTAAATAAACTTGTTTGTTTTTAGTGGAATATCCCATGCCGCTGCTGCCCAATCCACACTCCACCCCAGTCAAAAGGTCCAGTGGTGCAGTCTTTCGCCAGGTACCATTTCGCAAGGTCATCTCAGATATTTCACTTTGTACTGATTTACAGTTAAAGCCAAATGTTTACATGCACCTTGCAGAATCTGCAAAATGTTATTATTTTAGCAAAATAAGAGGGATCATACAAAATGCATGTTATTTTATTTTTCAGTACTGACCTGAATAAGATATTTCACATAAAAGATGTTTACATATAGAGAAAAGAGGCTGAATTTATAAAAATGACCCTGTTTAAAAGTTTACATACGCTTGATTCTTAATACTGTGTACTAATACTACCTGAATGATCCACAGGTGTGTTTTTGAGGGAAAAATCTTTCAAGTCCCACAAATTCTTTGATTTTTCAGCAGTTTTGTGTATTTCAACTCTTTCCAACAATGATTGTATGACTTTGAGATCCATCTTTTCACACTGAGGACAACTGAGGCACTAATGTGCAACTATTACAGAAGGTTCAAACGCTCACTGACGCTTTAGAAGGAAAAACCATGCATTAAGAGTCAGGGGTGAAAACTTTTGAACAGAATGAAGATGTGTACATTTTTCTTATTTTGCCCAAATATCGTATTTGTTTCATTTAGTACTGGCTTTCAGAAACTACAGAAGATACGTGCATGTTTTCCAGTAAACAAAATAAGTAAAATTCACCCTGATCCTTAAATTCCAAAAGTTTTCACCCCTCGGCTCTTAATGCATTGTGTTTCTTTCTGGAGCATCAGTGAGCATTTGAATCTTCTGTATTAGTTGCATATGAGTCCCTCAGTTGTCCTCAGTGTGAAAAGATGGATCTCACAATCATACAGTCATTGTTGGAAAGGGTTCAAATACACAAAAATGCTAAAAAACCAAAGAGTTTGTGGAACCTGAAGGATTTTTTTTGAAGAATGGCGGGCAGTTTAACTGTTCAGGACAAACAAGGGACTCATGAACAACTATCACAAAAAAAAAACAGCTGTGCCATTTAGGACCATTCTAGTGGACTATATGTAAACATCTTTTATGTAAAATTTCTTATCCAGCACAGCACTATATAAAAAATTACATGCATTTCGTATGATCCCTTTTATTTTGGTAAAATAATAAACATTTTTGCAGATTCTGAAAGCTTTTGACTTCAACTGTATTAGTGAATCTCACAATGACTTTGTGCTCCAGGACACCAGTCAGCCTCTCAACCTCACGGCTAAACCCAAGACCCCAAGTCCCCAGGCGCTGGAATTGGCCCACTTGCAGACAGGGTACCGACCCAGAGATCTGCCACACAGCCCTCCTCGATCTGCCCTCAGCCTGAGTAGGTGACACTACACATACTTTTCCCTGTGCTGTAAGCCGATTTAACATGTCGAATGATTGCTTTGTTACCACCAATCTTGCAGCTGCCTCTCAACCGCAAAACTGTTTAGTAGATTTAGAGCGTGACCGTAAATTTCTTTATTACAGTTCCAACAAGTCCCACAACTTAGTTGTGCTGTCAGGTGTGTCAAAATATCTCTCTACCTGCGTGTGAGTCAAACATGTGGTTTTCCTGCTGTGCTCTCATGGCATTGTTTGAGTGGGAAGTCCTTGAGGTTCACATTCAGAAAAAGACCTTTCTGCACCCTGTTAGAAAAGACCGATCTTAGGGTTCCCTCTGCCAACATGCTTCTATCCCAAGCATTAACGGCAGTTGTCGGCAGTTGAGAAAACCTGTTCCCCCATCGAACCAGCCTCTGGGAATGTGTCAGCGCCTCAGACGTGACTGTTTGTCTTAAGCCTTTGGACTCAAGACTGGAGGCTCATCCGGGACGGGATCATATACTTGAGATCGAGCCAAGTGCTTTATTTGTGCATCACAAGACGGAGAGGGATAAATGTATCTCTCTTGACCTTGTCTAAAGTTTCCTTTCTCTCTCGCCCTTTCGCTCTTCAGGCTTCTTGGGAGAGGGTGACGTTGTGACACAAGCCATTCACGATGCCCAGCAGCTGTTGCGTGGAGGACAAGGCCCGACGGGCCGAGAGAGGGACCGTGAGAGGGACAACAGCTCAAGGCTGGTGAGTCGACGTCTTAGCGCACACACAAACACGCTCTCACATACTCCACACCCCAGTTCTCCAAGGTTCCTCGGCGGCACCTGGGGCCCACTGTTTGTCACCATTGGTCATGCTTCAAGGCCGAAGCATCGGGGCAAGTATCCATTAATGGCCCACACTTGAAGCGCCCCCTCTTTCAGAACACCCACTGTGTTATGAGAGAAAAGGGGGGCGGGGTAGCGGTCAGGGTCAGCGGTGGATATTGGTTTACAGAGGTTCATGATATCGGTTAAACAAGGGGTACATTCCCCTTTCAGCTAAGAACAGCTGCTGTCCCACCGCAACTTGTGTGTTCACTTGTTTGTGTACGTGGCAATTGTGGAGCAGCCTCAAGTCACTGTAGACACCTGTTTCGACAACCACTTTGTTGCTCCTTTCGAGTTCAGTTTAACCGCGGGGAGATATGACAGTGATTTCGCCTTTGTTGTCAACAGGGGTTTTGAAGCATTCCACTTAAACCTGTTTTTACAGCTCGACACCGTCTTAGACAACAATGCAGAGCCGTTTGAAAGGGAGAAGAATATCTTTCATTAATGTTTGAATTTCAAAATTTTATTTGACAGCCGCAAATGTCCCTGGAGCTCTTTGTGTTTCCGTGCATAGGTGTGGCTGAGATGCTTTTGTAAATCTGACCAGCTTCTGTAGCAACAGCGCTAGCATAATAAACCAATTGCTGTGCCAGCTGGATGCAATGATCACTGGTAAATGTTTTGATATATTTGTCTTACGTAAGCTGTCTCTCCATCTGATTATAAGGAGGCGTCTCGAGAACGGATGGATGACGGACAGTCCCTGCGGACGAATGAGGACCACCTCAGCAGCGACTCTGAGGGTATGTATGGGTCACGATGGTCAATTATAATTTTTTCACTCTTTTGCTGTTAATTTAAAGGAGAAGTCCACTTCCAGAACAACAATTTACAGATAATGTACTCACCTCCTTGTCATCCAAGATGTTCATGTCTTTCTTTCTTCAGTCGTAAAGAAATTGTTTTTTGAGGAAAACATTTCAGATCGAGTGCCCTGAGTTTGAACTTCCAAAATGCAGTTTGAATGCGGCTTCAAACGACCCCAAATGCGGTTGTAAACGATCCCAGCAGAGGAAGAAGGGTCTTATCTAGTGAAACGATACGTTTCAATAAATATTTTTTAATAAAAAAATATAATTTAAATGCTTTTTATCTCAAGCGCTCGTCTTGCCTTTCTCTCCCTGAACTCTGCGTATTCTGACTCAAGACAGTTAGGGTATGTCGAAAAACTCCAATCGTATTTTCTCCCTCAACTTCAAAAATCATTTCAAAATCATCCTACATCACTGCAGAAGTACCGACCCAGTCTTTGCAAAGTAAACATGCAAAGAAGATCAAACACCCTTAACAAAAAAGGTAAAACAGCGATACAGGACGATTTTGAAGTCGAGGGAGAACATGAGATGGGAGTTTTTTGACATACCCTAACTGTCATGAACCGGAAAAAAACATAGGTTGGGAAGAGCAAGATAAGACAAGCGTTTGACATTAAAAAGTATATAAATTTTATTATTTTTATGAAAATAACCGATCATTTCGCTAGATAAGACCCTTCTTTCTTGACTGGGATCCACATTTGGGATTGTTTGAAGCCGCATTTAAACTGCATTTTGGAAGTTCAAACTCGGGGCACCATACATGTCCATTATATGGAGAAAAATGCTGAAATGTTTTCCTCAAAAAACATAATTTCTTTACGACTGAAAAAAGAAAGACATGAACATCTTGGACGACAAGGGGGTGAGTACATTATCTGTAAATTTTTGTTTTGGAAGTGGACCTTTAAAAAAAGTTTGCATTGTGTTCTATTGTGTTGCAAAACATTTTGGTCTTATGTAAACGCCCCCTAAGAAACCTATCTGATCACCTTGTCCCAATCTATATATATATATATGACTAACAGTTAAGACCGATTAGTTGTCTAGTCGTTTGCGTGTAGTTTTGTAAGTCACTTTTAATTTAAGAAATTCCACTCAAACACAAATTAGCTTTGTGTGGTTTTCTGATCAAATAAACAATTGCCTAATAAATGCATATGAATTTATGACTGCTTCTAATAGATTAGAATCCTCTTTGGCATGCAGCAAACACAGATGCCACCTGCCTGTGTAATTGCATTTGGCTGCAGGCCTTGTAGTCAAACAAAAGGAAGTTATGTGTGTCTAGACTGATTGTTTTGTTTTTAATCTTGTTGTTCCCAACAGGGCAGATGGCGATCTCTGGTGTGGGAAGCTTTGGTGAATCCCGGACTCCCTCCTCTGGTCACATCAAACGTCCCATGAACGCCTTCATGGTGTGGGCCAAAGACGAAAGGCGACGTATCTTGCAGGCTTTCCCTGACATGCACAATTCCAGCATCAGCAAGATCCTCGGTAAGAGAGAAGACATTCGTGTTCATTAGTGAACAGTTCACGATTAACTAGTTGCTTATTAGCATGCATATTACTAGCATATTGGCTGTTTATCAATACTTGTATTAATGTTTGCCCATATTCTACATCCTTTAACCCTAAACTGTTCCAAAAACTACACTACCAGTCAAATGTTTTTGAACAGTAAGATTTGTAATGTTTTTAAAGAAGTCTCTTCTGCTCACCAAGCCACCAACAGTAAAATTTTGAAATATTTTTCTATTTAAAATAACTGTTTTCTATTTGAATATATTTTAAAGTGTGATTTCAAAGCTGAATTTTTAGCATCATTACTCCAGTCACATGATCCTTCAGAAATCATTCTAATATTCTGATGTGCTGCTCAACAAAACATTTATTATTTTTAGTATGTTGAAAACAGCTGAGTATAATCTATTCAGGTTTCTTTGATGAATGGAAAGTTCAGAAGAAAAAAAATGATCTGAAATAGAAATCTTTTGCAATATTATAAATGTCTTTATTATCACTTTTGATCAATTAAAAAGCATCCTTGCTAAATAAAAGTATTAATTTCTAAAATTTCTTTGCCTCCCAAAAAAATACTGACTTCAAAATTTTAAATGGTATAGTGTATAATGTTACAAAAGCTTTTTATTTCAGATAAATGCTGATTTCATAAGTACTCATTAAAGAATACTGAAAAAAAGTACTAAAAAGTACTGTTAATAATAATAATAATAATAATAATAATAATAATAATAAAATGTTTCTTGAACAGCAAATCAGCATTTTATAATGAGTTCTGAATGATCATGTAAAAATTCAGCTTTGAAATCACAGGAATAAATTATATTTTAAAATATATTCAAATAGAAAATGGTTGTTTTAAATTGTAAAAATATTTCAAAATTTTACTGTTTTTGCTGTACTTTGGAACAAATAAATGCAGGTTTGGTGAGCAGAAGAGACTTATTTAAAAAAACATAAAAAAACTTTTGACTGGTAGTGTACCTTACTATCAATAAGCAGCAAATTATGAATTTACTGAGGGAAAGCTCCTAGTTAATAGTAAATATGTGTTAAAGATTGTTATATTTTAAAATTAACACTGCATGCACATAAACAATTGATACAAGCCTGACAAGTAACTAATTTGTAATTGTTGCACTTGGTCTTTCACTCAACGATTATTAGGGTTTTAAGCACATTGTGTTAGCTTTGTCAATCAAAGTGTTTTTTAAACTGTCTTCTTGTCAAAGAAAAATGTTGCTGTCATATTTTTCACCATACTTTCCTTCATTGAAATGAATGCTCCAGTGACTACCGTGTCTCCAATCCTTCCTCTTTGTGGATTCCAAAGCACCTGTTCTGACAACATTGTCCTCATTTTTGTATTATTATTTCTTCTACCCCTTTATCTTTCTCTTGAGATCAGTTGTTTATTGTCAGGATGGGCTGAGGGGTTATGGGAACGGTGGGTCCGTTACGCTCGCAGCTACATGTGTAGGTGTTACTCTGTAAAACATGTCTATATTTTCAAACATGTCACTTGCTGTTGCCCCCTGGAATGGAGAGCAGGACAGAAGGTCTTAGGGGGTTGAAAAAAGGGGTCACACCAGGGCACGAGCAGCCACCTGGCTCCTGGGGTGACAGGAAAACAACACCCAAAACTTCAGCCCCCTCATCCCTTGCTGCACCTCTGCCTTCCTCAGTTCTTTCCTTTCACAAAACACTCGCATTCCATTCCATTGTGGTGACACTGACACCCTCCTGATTCAAGCTTTTTCATCCTCCCGAACATGGCCTGCAGCTCCTTCTAGTACACACCTACGTTTCTGTCAGTCTCCTACCTTTTTAGCCTGCAGCACACTTTAAGAGGCGCCGGCGTTGCACGCATGCAGTCAGTGAATCAAAATTCGTTCAATGTAAAATATTTGCAACACGTAGAGTATTAGGTCAGTGAATTCTTCAGGTCACTGATTGTTTCTTTTGTTTGCACTACATTGTACTTTCACTCTGATTTATCTCTCACTTCCCGGTCGTTATGGAATTTAAACTCTCACCGACTCTCAAAATCTCAAAAATACCATTGAAAAACCTGCTCCAAATGTACTATGTGGCCAGAAGTATGTGGATACTTCCTTCTAATAAACTGGTTTAGTAGCTTTAGTCGGGTGCATAAAATAAAGCGTTAGTTCACTTAAAGATGAAAATTCGGTCATCACCGTCATGTTATTCCAGACCCATTAAACTATTTTAATTAAGTCTGAGACCTTTCGGAGCATGCATAAACAGCAATGCAACTGACACGTTCAAGGCCCAGAAAGGTAGTAAGAACATCTATAAAATAGTCCATGTGACATCAGTGGTTCAACCTTAATTTTACCTTAGACCCGTTCTGAGTGAGCTGTGAACTGTCTGATTGCCATTGTTTCGACTCCAGTGCAGGAGAAGACAAGAATATCTCCGATTGAGTGTTTGAGGTGTTTTGTTGTTGCATGTAATAATGAACACAGCAGTCGTCATTTACTCCCGACATCCGAGCTGCTGAAGACGCAGAAGATTAACGTTAATTTAAAGTTTCTGAAAGAAATGCGCCGATCCCTGATCTGCCTAAATGTATCTATGTTCGCGCGAATCATTTGTGATGCAGCATCACCTACAGCTGAAGTTAGTATAAGGGTTTTTTATGCATCTTTGCAAATCGTCTTTCCTAATTATGTGCTAGTTAGCAAGTTTTGCAGCTAAATGCGGATAAAGTAAACGGAACAGCTCATCAGCCCACAGAAGAGGAGGGGCGGGGTGAGCAGAACTTATTTAAAGGCAAATGCAAAAAAAAATGGGTCGCTCTGAAAAAGACTGATTTTGACAAGGTAAAAAGGGTGTTTTTTTACCACTGAGAAATTTTAACCAAAGTATGTTATAGACATCTCATCAAGACCCTTACAAATCATATCAGCTTGTGGAAAATGGGCATCCGATGACCCCTTTAAAAATCAAACTAGACCTGCCAGTAGGTGATTTTGATTTTATCATGGAATCATTTATTCACTTGATTAATTTAAATGGCTGATTCATTCAGAAAGTCTTTATGAATGAGTAATCTTGATTCACTGACTCACTAAATTTGTATAAAAGCGCACATTCATTCATTAACAAAACATAGCTGTTTTTGCTTTTAGATATGCACAGCTGTTCAGCTGTATTTTTGATGAAAGCAAAATCAGACGATCGTGTTATAGTCAGACAATGTCACTTTACATTAACTTCTTGTTTATTTAACTGTTGTATTAAATCAGTATCACATTTGCAAGCTCCCTTAATCAATTAAAAGCTGTCACTCTCCTTAGTTCACTGTGATCTCCACACAAAGTTCCATTATAATCAATGAAGATCTCTACACTGCACAGTTAATCTCTTATGTAGATAATGTCTACATATTTTTTTTTGTATAATGAGAGGATCAGGGTTGCCAGGTTTTCACAACAAAACCCACCCAGTTGGGTTTCGAAGGGGTCCCCCGCATTCCGGGGGATAAAATACATGTGTTTTTTTTTGTAGGGATTTCCATGGTAAATTCGTATTTCAGGAGCTAAATATGACATTAATCTGGTTGCTTCAACCCACAGACATGAAAAATAACCTGCGGCAACAGCGTTAAAGTAGCCCAATTCCATGGGAAAACCGCGGACTTGGCAACACTAGAAAAGATTTGTGCACTTACAGAACTCAGCGCTGAACAAAACTGTGTTCTTTTTTTGTTTTTTTTTTTGAGCAGTGATTGAGTTCTGATTAACATTGTGTTCAAGGAATCAACAGATTTGTCTGTCGTACATTACTCAAGGCTGCAAAAACACACAAGTAGAAACGTTTGACGCTCCCCTGAGCGCAAACACAAATACGCTGATCGGGTAAGTCGCACTGGTGCTCCTAATTTTTTTTTCATAGTCGCACGCAGTAGTTTTGAAATGGTCGCACTGTGGAGCCCTGCGTAGCTTTATAAAATTAAGGCTGAACCACTTATGTCACATGGACTATTTTAAAGGAGAAGTCCAATTTCAAAACAAAGATTCACATATAATGTCCTCACCCCCTTGTCACCCAAGATGTTCATGTCTTTCTTTCTTCAGTCATAAAGAAATTGTTTTTTGAGAAAAACATTTTAGCATTTTTCTTTTTCTTTTTTATTTATATAATTTTTCTTTTCTTTTTTATTTATATAATGGACTGATATGGTGCCCTGATTTTGAACTTCCAAAATGCAGTTTAAATGCGGCTTCAAACGATCCCAAATGTGGTTGTAAATGATCCCATCCAAGGTAGAAAGGGAAAAAAAAACACAATTTAAGTACTTTTTAATATCAAACGCTCGTCTTGCCTTTCTCTCCCTGAACTCTGTGTATTCTGCCTCAAGACAGTTAGGGTATGTCGAAAACTCCAATCGTATTTTCTCCCTCAACTTCAAAAATCATTTAAAAATCATCCTACATCACTGCAGAAGTACCGACCCAGTCTTTGCAAAATGAACATGCAAAGAAGATCAAACACCCTTAACAAAAAAGGTAAAACAGCAATATAGGACAATTTTGAAGTTGAGGGAGAACATGAGATGGGAGTTTTTCGACATACCCTAACTGTCATGAACTGGAAAAAAACAGCCCAGGCAGAGTAAGACAAGATGAGCGTTTGACATTAAAAAGTATAGAAATTGTATTATTTTTATGAAAATAACCGATCATTTCGCTAGATAAGACCCTTCTTCCTCGATTGGGATCGTTTGAAGCTGCATTTAAACTGCATTTTGGAAGTTCAAAATCAGGACACCATATCAGGCCATTATATGGAGAAAAATCCTGAAATGTTTCCCTCAAAAAACATAATTTCTTTACGACTGAAAAAAGAAAGACATGAACATCTTGGATGACAAGGGGGTGAGTAAATGTGAAGCTATGTTTTGGAAGTGTACTTCTCCTTTAACAATGTCCTTACTACCTTTCTGGGCCTTGAATGTGTCGGTTACGTTGCTGTCTATGCAGGGTCAGAAAGCTCTCAGATTTCATGAAAAATATCTTAATTTGTGTTTCAAAGATGAATGAAGGTCTTACGGGTTTGGAACGACATGAGGTGACAGAGTTTTAATTTTTGGGTGAACTCTTTCATTTTCCAGTGAATTCTGTTAGAAAGCAGAATCTCTGATGATTTTGGTGTAGTTGTTTTTGGTTATATAATGCCGTACTTTATTAACTGCCTGTTTGTCACCCCTCCAGGTTCCCGGTGGAAGTCCATGTCCAATCAGGAGAAGCAGCCGTACTATGAAGAGCAGGCCAGATTGAGTCGGCAGCACCTGGAACGTTACCCAGACTACAAATACAAACCTCGGCCGAAGCGGACCTGTATTGTAGAGGGCAGACGACTGCGGGTCGGCGAGTACAAGGCCATGATGAAGAGTCGCCGACAGGAGCAACGAGTTACTTACCCACCAAGGTGATGCCCGCAGGCACTCAACATGTCTTCACACTTCCATTGGTCTTGTAAAATACTTGATGTTTGGTTCGATGTTTATCCCCACAGCCAATCAGAGCAGCAGCTACCGTACCCCACCAGTGAAGGACAGTATCCGACCACGCCGGTGTCAATGGCCCAATTGTCCATGCACCCTGCTCTCCTGGAGCACTATCTTCCCCGGGCTCTGGAGCCCCCGAAAGGTCAAAGCAGTGAGATGCGGGAGGCCGCCCGGCCCAGACAGCCCTACAGCGAAGGCGAGGAAAGTGACGCGGGCGAACGCAGTGAGGGAGAGCTGGTTGTCCTCACTGACTGAGACAGAACGAGGAAAGAATCAGAGGACAGAAGGTGGAAAATGTGATAAAGGTGGAGAAAATAATTGGGAGATTTAGCAATCCCCATTTACAACATAATGGTGTCCAATAAATGGTATAGGTCAGTGTTTTCAAGTCTAGTTGTGAGGATGTCCTGGTTTCAAACCTGCCAGATTGGTCACATAGTTCTCTAGGGTTGGTTAGGAAGGCAGCAGACAAGCGAAGCTAAGATCTTAATTTTCCGATTTTTTTTTCCAGAGGTCATCCAGGATAGGTCTAACATACTGACCACAGCTTGGAAAAAGCAAGACTTTTTCAAACAGACTGCACATCTTAAAGAGTTTTGAAGGCACTGTGAAGCTGGTGTGCAAAAATAGTTTTTACATCAAATGCACATATGAAGTAAATGTTATCTGCGAAGTGCAAAGCAATTGCAATGGGCTTTTCTAGAAAGGGTACATACAGATGAGTATATTCACTTTTGGCTTATCTGAAAAAGTTCCACATTTGACATTGTCAAATGATTGGTGATTATAGGAAGGAACAGTTTAACCAAAAATGAAAAGGAGATCAGGCTGAGTAAACATGAAAAAAAATAAATAAATGTATTTTATTTTTTGGATGAACTGTTTCTTTAAAGAGTTAATGCATGGAGAGCTCTGAGTCATTTTGCCATCAGGGAAAAAAAAAAAGAAAAAAAAAAAACCTAAAGCCTCTCTGTGTTATAACGCTTCTTGATGTCACCAGGGTTTTCCTGCAAAAGTTCCTGTTAAGACTGTGCCAAGGTACTTTCCACAGCTCAAGGGCTGAGCAAAAGAAAAAAACGAAAAAGAAAACAAGTGGACTTGGAAAAAGGAAGGAACATTCCTGAACTCCTTGTCCAGTTTATTATATCAGATAATGACGATTAGAGGCTGTTCTGTTACAGAGATTTAAGCAGCCTGCCCCTTTAAGGACAGTGAAGGACTCTTTCTTAGGGTTGATGGCGTCCTCTGCTGTTTGAATCTGGGTACTGCACTTAAATTATTCCCCTAGGTCAAAATCATGTTTTTGTTTCTTTTGATTTAGTGCAGAATAATCACTTGAAATGCACTTTCCCATCGAATATATTTTTTTTTCAGAACCCTCTCGATTCTTAATAGAACAGTTTTTATTATTATTATTTTTTTTTTATTTTTTCTGAGAGTAGAATTTTGCACTTGATGTACATATGCAAATGATTTCTACTATTCATTTTAAGGAGATGTGAATAATGAATGCCCTTCCCTCAGATTGCTCCCATTTTTTTTTCAATTTTGGTTTACTTTTCTATTTTAGTGTGTGTGTATAGAGTGAGTTTGTGCTGAAGTTATCATTCCAGCAGTTCTTATGACCGGGTCCATATTGTTGGGCTGCTAGTCAATTTACAGTTGAGCTGAAATGTAAACATTTTGTTAAAAATTATAAACATTTATATTTTAAAGAGAAGATTTTAGAAGATAATTGCCACTGTTGGACTGTTGTGATAAACCTAACATGTTAAAGAAATGATGACATGTATATAGATGGATACAGAAATATACAGTTTGTATTTTATCTGTAGAACGAACCTGAGAAAACGGGGAGAAAAAAAAAATATGATTCGCAATCTGGACAACTGTTGCAAAACCAGCTGTTGTAAAATATAGATATAGACTTTATTTTGTTTATAAAAGTGTATAATTTAAAGGTGTACATGTTTTGTTTTTTCTGTATGTTGCATTTTTCCAAGCAAGTTTTGTGGTTTGTTTTTTGAAGCATAAATAAAAATGTTATGTTTACTTTTGTGGTCTGGATTCATTTTTATATTTTTGGACTAATCAGTGAATAACTAGATTCTGATTAGTTATTCAGCTTTATTAAGCTTTGCTAATGCCCAAGCTGTAAACATAGTAAGGGTTAAAATGATAGTTCACCTAAATATGACAATTCTGTCATTAATTACTCACCCTCATCTCGTACTAACCTCGTAAGACCTTTGTTTGTCTTCGGAGCGCAAATTAAGATA
The DNA here is from genome assembly GCA_036247105.1 of Cirrhinus mrigala. Taxonomy (NCBI): domain Eukaryota; kingdom Metazoa; phylum Chordata; class Actinopteri; order Cypriniformes; family Cyprinidae; genus Cirrhinus; species Cirrhinus mrigala. The sequence goes on along the minus strand of CM070017.1, from coordinate 5,813,949 downwards.
TTTTCGATGAAATCCGAGAGATCGCTGACCCTGAATAGACTGCAACGGACAGGTTCAAGGCCCAGAAAGCTACTGAGGACATCAATAAAATAGCCCATGTGACATTAGTGGTTCAACCGTAATGTTATGAAGCTACTAGAATACTTTTTGTGTGAAAAGAAAACAAAAATAAGCACTTTCCTCAACAATTTCTTCTCCGTCTGTCTTCGACGCGCGTTCACGACAGCACCACGACGCATGCGTGCGGTGCTGCCGACGCAGGAGCCGGCGTTCTGACGTAGAACCCGGATGTGCCGCGTCTGGTTTGCAAGCAGAGACTGACTCGTAAGAGACGAAATTGTTGAATAAAGTCGTTGTTTTTGTTTTCTGTGCACACGAAATGTATTTTCATAGCGTCATAACATTACAGGCGAACCACTGCTGTCATATGGACTATTTTATCAATGTCCTTACTACCTTTCTGGCCCTTGAACGTTGTGTTTCGGTCTATGCAGGGTCAGAAAGCTCTCAGATTTCATCAAAAATATCTTAATTTGTGTTCCGAAAATGAACGACTTTCTTTAATGTACAGGTAGACGGACGTGGTCACGTATTACCTGGCTTATTACACAAACTTACCCTTAATTAAATAAATACACGTTGCACTTTGAATTTAAATGTTCATGTACGCAGGAAGAGAGAACAGTAGTTTTACCTCATTCAGCTGAATCTCTAAAGGGAGACTTGCAAAAAACGACTTCCTGCACATTAGCATTGAGGATGTTGTCCTGCATGTGTGTAACTGCATTGTGCTTGTTTGATTCAGGATATCCTCAATAGTAGTCTTCCTGTGCTTACCGGACAAAACGCGGGTCACTGTCCACAGGAGACAGGCAAAAGTTCAATGAGGAAACTTAAGTGTTTGACCGGGTGTGATATATAAGACACTTAAGGTTACCTGAGGCCATACTGATAAACGCGTTTATGGATATTCCACATTTATTATTCTAGCACATCAAAAGGGAAATAAAGACATTTGCACACGATTAGATTCAACTCTGACATTTTAATGGAAAACTGAATAATTATTAAATTATTCTCCCCACAGTTGAATAGAAGCGAAAACATTGTACAGTATTTTTCACAATATTTCACAGTATTTACAGACTGTTTGCGTTATATAGTAGCGCCCCCTGCTGGTCTCCGGCAAACACACATACTTGGTTCCATGCCAACCTAACAACCCAATACACTCCCAGTTCAGTTAAATATACAAAAACAAGTAGAAATATTAAAGATATAAGGATAAATGAAACATTATCTGTACATTTCGTCAGTACATTCACAAAAGAACCGATCTCAAATAAAGCGCACGCTGCAAAGCCGACTTGTTTGGTGTGTTTTCAACATAATAGCAAGCGAAACAAAAATCCCAACACAGATGCATCCTGTAAACATCCCTTTTAGGAGCAAAGGTTTAAAAAGGGATATTTACAAGGTGAAACTAACATATATACAGTGGTGGTGATATGAAATGTCTAGGATGTTAAAATCTACTCCACCATTAATCTCTATTCCAAAGGGAATAAACAAATGTAGCCTGATACTGAAGTGGAAAAATATAATCTCAATTCAACAAAATTAAACTTTCCAGGAAACAGGAATGGTGCTTGTAAACATTTCCCCCCTTCACATTAGAAATGTCCTTCATATCATAAAGAAAATGGCTAAGCAACTAATATTTTACAGGCAAAAGTGGTTTTTCTCCTGTAGATACACACATATGTACAGCTACACACATTTCTTGCAATTGCACTCCTTTTATATGAACATGTTGTTCAAATTCATAACATTCTTCATGCATGTATGGATTATGCAACCTACAGAAATATTTTTCACTTTTTGCACTTTTTCAGTCATCACAGATCACAAAGAGACAAAAATGCATCAGCTGACCTCAAAAGTTGAATCTTATGGAAACTGTCAAGAGCACAACCAGGCCATATTTGACCACTTTTTTTTTTTTAATGACAATCCAAGTATCTTACTGTTATTCTAACAAATGTAATTTAAATTTAATTGAATTAACATTATTTTTAATTTTATTTATTCTGATTTTAATTTAAAAAATAATGTTTAGACAGCATTTATTTTTACATTACAACAATGGGAATGTTTTCACATTTTCTGCATGCAAAATCTTATTTACTATTTTTCCTTGTAACTATAGGGTGAAATTTGACCTGGACATGTTTTCTTAACTTTCCCCATAAAACTGCAAATCAAGTTTTAGATGTAAGCATTGGGAAGTGGACAAAACCAGAACAAAGTACATTAGCACAGAGCTATCAGGCAGTTCCAGCTCATTAGAGAAACATTGGCTACAAAATTATTCATGGTTTTGTTGAAGGGCCTTTTGCATTCAGTCGTCACCCGTGGCTCAGAGCGTTTCATTATTAACCTGCTTGTGACACAGAGCCAGAGACACCTCAGAGGTTTCACCGTGACCCCACTGCTCAAACTCAACGTCTACTAGCCTCAGTTTCAAGATGTTCTGAAAATGACTGCTGTACTAATTGATCAGGGACTGATCTGGTCGGTCAGTAAAAGGACACTTGGGTTCAAGAAGCTGCCAGACAGACAGTGATTCCAGTTATACAGATACAGTACTGACTTTAAATGGATGAATCTCACAAAAACATGTTCAGGTCATATTTTACCACCACAAAATTGAAAGGTGAAAATTAAAAATTACATTTTGAACAATAAAACATCTTGAAATGTGACATTTTAATGACAGGTTAGTTATTTTGTTTTAATGCCTTCACATTTTTAACAATTCTCCTTAATTTCAACTGGATTCGCAATACTGTAATACAGTAATTTGTGTTTTCTCTTATAAATTATCATGAAAATGCTTTAATGCAGTCATAAAAACTATCTATTAAGTTTTGCAAAATGCACTACCAGTCAAAAGTTTTTGAACAGTAAGATTTTTACTACAAAGATGTTTGTAAAGAAGTGATCCAAAGTACAGCAAAAATTCTGAAATATTTTAATTATTTAAAATAACTGTTTTCTATTTGAATATATTTTAAAATGTTATTTATTCCTGTGATCAAAGCTACATTTTCAGCATCATTACTCCAGCCTTCAGTGTCACATGATCCTTCAGAAATCATAATATGCTGATTTGCTGTTCAAGAATTTTTTTATTATTATTATCATCAATATTTAAAACTGTTGGGTACATTTTTTCTGGATTCTTTAATGAATAGAAAGATCCAAAGATAAGCAGTTATCTGAAATAAAAAGCTTTTGTAACATACAAAAGATCATGCATAAGAAATTATAGAAATTAATACTTCTATTTAGCAAGGATGCTTTAAATTGATCAAAAGTGATGATGAAGACATTAACAATGTTATAAAAGATTTCTATTTCAGATAAACGTTGTTCTTCTGAACTTTCTATACACTAAAGAAATCTGAAAAAAAAAATAAAATAATAATAATAATAAATGTTTTTTTGAGCAGAAAATCAGAATATTTGAACGATTTTTGACAGATCATGTGACTGAAGTAATGATGCTAAAAATTCAGCTTTGAAATCACTGAAATAAATTACATTTTAAAATATATTCAAATAAAAAGCAGTTAAAAATATTTCAAAACTTCACTGTTTTTGCCATACTTTGGATCAAATAAATGCAGAAGAAACTTCTTTAGAAAAGACATTAAGAATCTTACTTTTCAAAAACTTTTGACTGGTAGTGTATATTTTTTGGAGGGGAATATGGTCTGACATTTTCTTGACAGATTCTCACAAATATCTCTACATTTACAGTACAATATTACAGCTGGAGTGACTAAAATGGTGCAATTCTTAGCTTTTTCGATATGCATGAAAATAAACAGATGACTTTTGTGTTTTGTGGAGCTTTAGCAAGTTTCTTTGAAATGTTTAACAGACAAAAATGGACAAAGTTATGGCAAAAGCATAATATACGCAACAAAGAATAAAAAAATGCCATTTAAATAAAGCAAAAGACTGGAAAATGTGAAATGATCATTTGTCTTTTTAGATCACCTATCTTTTTAATTTTAGATGAACAGTGGAAACTATATGATTTGAAATGAGACTTTCACATACAACCAGACAGTCCAACACTTGTTCTAGTGAGACGGCAATTACATCCCTAAATCCGCAATTAATATTCTGAACTTAAATAATCTTGTCCTTTTCGCTCTAGGACATCGAGTCCTCACAGATGGTGACCCGAATCAAACTCCACAACACCGTTACATAAAAACTGCCCCCTTTTCCAGTTTTGGGCAACCATTGACGTTTTAAAGGAGGGGGTTTACATTAGGAATGAGCTTAGTGATCATTGAGCAGATAATGAGTTTCAAATCTCAGTTTGAGCTCTGCCAGGTGATGCAAACGCATTTAGGACAGAGAGCGAGAGAAGGAGGGGGAAGTGGGAGGCAGGTGGTAATATTCCACAGCTGTGATGAGTGGAAAATTCAACAGAACTCCTCACGACCATAAAAGCTATACAGGTGGAAACGTGGCTGAGACGCTGAGGGGTTTCATGGCCCTGACTTCTTGGGAATGTCTGGAGTGAGGTCAGATCGACTTCAATGGTTACTTGGTTACTTGCCTTTTAGCTGACGCCGTTCACCCAAAGTGACTTACCGGGGACTAATTGCAGGGTTTAACTAATTTGCTCAAGTGCGTAATAGTGCATAATACTATCTAGTTCCTAAGTCACACGTTTGGCTCTAAACCAGAAACTTTTGTATTAGCAACCCCGATTTTTACCCATTACCCTAATTACTGTACAGTGAGATAAATCTCAAAGCATTTGCACATTTTTGGTCTTCGAGCAATTGCTAGGCCACATCCGTTTGACGAAAGCATTAGAAATCCACAGGCTGAGGTGGTTAGTGTTACACATCCCCTTTGCTAAACATCACTACAGGCCTCTTTCACAGCAAATTCTGCATTAAGTTTGCTATGGCTCTCACACTGCAAAACCCATGGCAAGAAGTCCCAAATTGAAGTCGGCTCCAAGAGCAGAAGGACTACTTTGGTGTGAAACAAGTGCCCAATAATAATTAATAAATAAATTGTAATTAAAACATAAAAACACACTAATTTCATGGGAAACTTGATCAACCAGAAGTTGAGTCCCAAAGAGAAACATGGTGTTTAAAAAAGGAATCAAGAATTTCTGGAACTAGGACTTGGCTTATAAATTGTCAGCTCATCATAATAGGTCCCAGTGCTCACACCTGCTGTACCCCATACCCTCCCCTGACTGAAAGGCCTCTGATTCCATGGTCAAACGGTCACCAACGAGGTCAACAGATACCAGCACTGTCCTTCCAACCTTGATGTCTCATTTGGGGATCTCCAGGGCCAGTACAGCAGGTTTGGTCTTGAAGTACTGATTGAAACGTAGCACGGCGTACCTAGGAATAAGATACAATTATTAATATTGTCTGAAATGAACTTGTTTAAACAGAAATTATTATTGGGGATATTTTATTTCTTTATAAATATATAAATATATGCTTCTGTGCTTATATATTTTCTAAGCCAAAGTTTCATTTATTTAAACAAAAATACAGAAAAAAGTAATATTATGAGATATTGCAATTTAAAATAACAGTTTTCTATTTCAGTACACTTGAAATATAATTTATTTCTGTATTCTTTAATGAATAAAACGTTTAAAAGAACAGCATGTACTCAAAATAGAAATCTTTTCTAACAAAATAAGACTTCACTGTCACTTTTTATCAATTTAACACACAACCTTGCTGAATAAAAGTATTAATTTCTTTCAAAGACCGACTCCAAACTTTAAACAGTATTGTATATTTTTACAAAAGATTTCTATTTTAAATAAATTCTGTTCTTTTTAATGTTTTATTCATTAAAGAATCCTGAAAAAGTATCACAGGTTCCAAAAAAATATTAAGCAGCACAAATCTTTCCAACACTAATAAATCAGCATATTAGAATGATTTATAAAGAATCATGTGACACTGAAGTTCAGCTTTGCATCACAGAAATAAATTCTATTTTAAAGTATATTAAATAGAAAACCACTATTTTAAAAGACAATAATATTTCACAATATTACAGTCCTTTGTGATTTTTAATCAAATAAATGCAGCCTTGATGAACAAAAAAGGCTGTGAATGGCAGTGTATTATGTTTGAAGCACTATATAAATTACAGATTTTTTTAGTAAATAACTGCAAATAATTTTCAAAAAAAAAAAAAAAAAAAAAAAATATATATATATATATATATATATATATATATATACACACACACACACATACATACACACACACATATATACATATATGCAATGAGGCTGATTTAGATAATTATGGCAATTATGGTTATCTATAAAATGATCACATATTTTTAATGTATGTATAGATTATGTTTGCAGTACTATACTGAAAGTATAATATACTTTTTTTTTTTTTTTAAACAAAATAAAAAATAACTTCAAATAATTTTCAAAATTGCACAATAAAATACATTTTAATTTAAAAGTATTTTACAATTTAAAAAACAGGCATTTTGTCAGGCATTTTGTCCATTATGGTGACAGGCGTTTTGCCTTAAGACCTGGTTAATTGTTGACTCTGAAAGACATAAAAGTTTACATAAATTTACATATAATTTTAAGCTTTTTCTGTGTGCGACAAGACTGATTTAGACAATTATAGCTGTTATCTATAAAATGATCACATATTTTTAATGTATTTATAGATTATATTTGTATTATGTTTTATCTGTTATGTTTGTAGCACTATACTGAAAGCATAATATAAATTACATATACATTTTTATTAGTACATACAAAAATAACTGCAAATAATTTTCAAAATTGCACAATAAAATACAATTTAAAATACTTTTTAAATCATTTGTGTCTCCTATGTTTAATTATAGATATATCTATATATCTCATTATGAAATATATCAAATATTAAACAACATTTAAAAAAAGGCATGACCGGCATTTTGTCCATTATAGTGGCATTTTGCCTTAAGACCTGGTTAATTGTTGACTTTGAATGACACAGAAGTTTAAATAAATTTACATATATTTTCTTTAACCTTTTCCTACATGCGACAAGGCTATTTTTTTTTTAAGCAGGCTGTAGGATCCCTTCTGATCTCATCTGCGCAGCCAGTGATTTGTTGTTAAAAGGTGCAGACCGAGTGGAACCACGACCTGTTGCTTGGAAACTGGCGACGTAGGAAGTTCACAGAATACATTACTTAAGCCAGTTTAATAAAAATGAGCCACGACTCCTACAAAAATATCCTCAGCCTACAGATGACATAACTCACCACCTCCAAAAAAAAGAGTAACCCGAGTAAAGTTTCATTGTGCTACAGATACACATCACCGAAGATTTCGAGTGTAGGGTGGCAGGCCGTAACTCACTTGTGGCAATCAAATCTACCTTTCACCTCTTGAAAACAAACACCATTGACTGGTTTCTATGGGCAATAGAAATAATAGTCTGCACCCGTTCATTTCGCAGCAAGCGGGAGAGCTTCATATAAGGCCTTCACCTCCAACTGAGGCTTTCATTCACAGATTTAGGTCTAATCTATTTTTAAAGTGCAAAAAGAATGCACACGGTTTTGGGATTTTGTTTTAGCCATTGAACCCAAGAGATCTCAGCTTCATTTCAGGTATCATGTGATTCTGTCTGGTGAATGGTTAGGTATTAACTTTGGTTTAAAGCAGTTTCTGCTCAATGAACCATTTGGAAACTGAACTTCTGCCAAATTATATTCTGACTGCACATAAAATTGTATGGCACATTTATGAAACAGACTTTCATTATTTTTAATTTAATTTATAATATGTAATTTTATATATATATATATATATATATATATATATATATAGATAGATAGATAGATAAATTATTATATATATACACACACTACCAGTCAAAAGTTTTTGAACAGTAAGATTTTTTTTTTTTTAAAGAAGTCTCTTCTGCTAACCAAGCCTACTTTTATTTGATCCAAAGTACAGCAAAAACTATAAAAACTATAAAAATATTTTGCTATTTAAAATAACTCTTTTCTGTTTGAATACACTTTAAAATGTACTTTATTCCTTTGATTTCAAAGCTGAATTTTTAGCATCATTACTCCAGTTGCATGACCCTTCAGAAATCATTCTAATATTCTGATTTGCTGCTCAAAAAAACATTTATTATATTACACCCTATATATTATATATCTATATATAGTGTGTAATGTTACAAAAGCTTTTTATTTTAGATAAACTCTGATCTTTGAATCTTTCTATTCATCAAAAAATTCTGAAAAAAAATGTTCTCAACTGTTTTAAATCTTGATAATAAAAAAAAGTTTCTTGAGCAGCAAATCAGCATATTAGAATGATTTTTGAAGGATCATGTGACACTGAAGACTGGAGTAATGATGCTGAAAATGTAGCTTTCAGATCACAAGAATAAATTACATTTTAAAATATATTCACAGATTTTGCTGTATTTTGAATCAAAAAAATGCAGGCTTGGTGAGCAGAAGAGAATTCTTTAAAAACCTTAAAAATCTTACTGTTCAAAAACTTTTGACAGGTAGTGTAAATATTTTAATATATGTTTTCCCAGTATACAATTCTACATTAGCTTATGAAAGTATCTACTGGAACTAAAGCTTGCTTGTTTATTGGCTGCATTAGCTATCGCCACTTCCTGTCACTTACATTTCACTTACAATACACTATTTTATCTGCCAGTAATACCCATTTCTCTTTACACTCTTGAGCTGATAATGATCTTTATGCCTGTAAATAAATCTTTCCACATCACAGAGATGAAAGGTTTGCTGGAGTTGGGTATGCCGCTTACCCGAGGAAGTCAAACTCGATGGAGGAGTACTTGGCTTGGATCAGGGCCCAGAAACCCCAGAAGAAATGTGAGGCCTGCCAAAACGGAAGAACAAGAACTTTAGGCCAAAGCCTTCCAGCTCAATCCATACACAGACGTATCAGTGACACCAATCAACATGCATAAAGCTTGTAATCCAATTCACTGGAATAAACAACCATACACCAACTGCATAAATGCAGCATTATCAAAACACTTCCTCTTCTTTCATATCTTCTGCACACTCACCAGAGCAAATTTGTTGACCTGTACGTAGAGCGTCTCCAGTTCATGCTGGCTCACCTCTTCACCTTTCTTGGTAAAGAGTTTGTAGGCCTGCAGGTAAGTGTGCAACCAGTCCAACTGCATCTCTCGACTGGGATAAAGGTTATAGTCGGGTTCACTCATGCCTGATAAACACACACACACACACACACACATATAATGCGGTTAATGCAAAACAAATCCCAGAGGATTATATTTATAAATTATATTTTAACCCTGCTCACCTGCAAATTCATTAAAATGATTTCCAATGTCAAATGCTTGGTAGTTGTAACTTGAGTATTCATAATCAATGAACCGAACATGACCTGAAAAAAATAAGAGGGGTTGATTTGTAGTAAATATTGTAGACAAAATATTAGATTAAAATGTCTTTTGAAATGAAAGCCCCAAATTTAATGCCTTCGGTGAAAAGTGTTAACACTTTGGCTCTATGGTGTTGTCAATATTTCTTTGTTTGACCGGCCCAACATGTCAACTTCTGGCTCAACCAAATGCAGGACCTCATGTTTGCCTAAACAATAAAACACAGGAGGCAGCATGGAAAGTGCGGCAGTAGAGACCTGAAAGCAGTCAATATATCTGCTATTCTGTTGCATACTGAAACTTTTAAAACAGACTTCGCAATGCATTTAACTTGTGTACTATGACATACACTACTTTTCATAAGTTTGGGGTCGGCACTTTTTTTTTTTTTTTTTTTTTTTAAAGAGAGTGAGAAATTAACATTTTTATTCAGCAAGCACATACTAAATTTACCAAAGCCACAGTAAAGATATTTATAATATTGCGAAAATATTTATATTTCAAATTAGTTCTGTTCTTTTGAACTATTCATCAAAGAATCCTGAAAAAAAATTCAGTTTCCACAAAAATATCTTTTTAAACACTGATGATAATGTTTCTTGAGCAGGAAATCAGCATATTAGAATGATTTCTGAAGGATCATGTGACACTGAAGACTGGAGTAATGATGCTGAAAATTCAGCTTTGATCACGGGAATAAATTCTATTTTAAAGTATATTAAAATAGAAAACCACTATTTTAAATTGCTAAAATACGATATTACAGTGTATTTTTAATCAAATAAACGCAGCCTTGATGTACAAAAAAGGCAGTGTAGTATGTTTGAAGCACTACACTGAAAGTATAATATAAATTACAAATAAATATATTAGTAAATAAAAAAAATAACTGCAAATAATTTAATTTAAATGTCTTTTACAGTTTAAAAAATGTTTTAAATAATTTATGGCTTCTATGTTGGATTATATATATCATTATGAAATATATCAAATATATAAATTCCATTTTAAAATATATTAAAATAGACAACAGCTTTTTAAATTGCAAAAATTATGCAGCATTGGTGATAAAAGACTTATTTCAAAAACACAAAAAAAATCTTACCAACCCCTAGCAGTTGAATTAAACATGAAAAGCAGGCTATGAAATAATATTAGTTTTTAATTTGGTGTAGACTTTGCTTACACCAGAAGAACAGAAATGCTGTTTCTGAGATTGAGAAAACTATTACTTACTCTTAAAAGTTTAGTTCACCCCTGAATTAAAATATCCTGTGACAATTTACTCGCCCCCATGTCATCCAAGATGTTCATGTCTTTCTTTCTTCAGTATGATTCAGTCAAAAAGAAATGAAGGTTTTTGAAGAAAACATTCCAAGATTTTTCTCCATATAGTGAACTTCAATAGAGGTGCAGTTTAGGTGCAAATTGCAGTTTCACTGCCGCTTCAAAGGGCTCTACACGATCCCAGATGAGAAATAAGGGTCTTATCTAGCAAAATGATCTGTTATTTTCTAAAAAAAAAAAAAAAAATTTATTAAATTTGTATACTTTTTAACTACTAATGCTAATTTTGATGTTGGAGGAGAAAATGGGATGGAGTTTCGAGTACACAGACGAAGAACTAACCACAAGTGACCTTTCCAGCGTGATTACGTAATGCGTGAAGTTGAGCTAGTGCAAGATGAGCATTTGTGGTTAAAAAGTATATAAATTTTTATTTTTAATAAAAATATTAATTTATATTTGACTGAAGAAAGAAAGACATGAACATCTGGGATGACATGAGGTGAGTAAATTATCATGAAATTTTAATTCAGGAGTGAGCTGATCCTTAACACACACTTTAATACACACATTTATTCTAAAAGTAAATACAATCAATTTGATTTTTAAGTTGTCATAGTGTACACCTTAAGCAAAACCCACCTTCCTTTGAGTTGTGAATGATGTTCTTGCAGAGCAAGTCGTTGTGACAGAGCACTACAGGAGAGCTCAGCTGCGACAGGTGTTCCTTCATCCACATCATTTCCTGTTCTAGCACTTCCTGACTGGGCACTTCCTGCTGAATTCTAATTTAGAGAACACAGAAACAGATCAGTGATTTAAACACATGACAAACAGATTCAAGAGCGTCTGACCAAATAATAAAACCACAAAATTGATTGTTTGGGATTTTAAAGTACAAGTAATATTCACTTAAAATAATTGCACACCTTAAACATGGCAAAGGGTTTGATGTATAATTAACAGCAATAGATCAAAGAGTGCAGGATGAGTTATGCATACAAGTTCAAACTCAGGTTCATTCAAATCATTAACCTCAAGTATGAGTAATAGAAATTGCCTTAGCAAACATCATTAACTAAATCGATGTGGCTGGCCACATCAAATCTCATCAGCTGAAATTCTCTTTTGAAGGAACTTTTCAGTTAAATTACTTAATACACATTCTGTAAATTAAATTAGTAACACAATCTTAAGTCCATTAAGTAACATTAACAAACACAACTATGATGAAATTAACATGAAGGTTAATGAAAGCTTTAGAAATATTTTTCATTGTCAGCCCATGTACGTAAAGACCTTATTGTGAAGCGTTATCAACTAAATGCTTCATTAACCTTTTAACTTAAAGGATGGATTAACAAAAGAGAAATTAAGACAGTAATAAAGCCTGTCTGAGTGACCACTCTCCCCTTGTAATGGGCTTAAGGAGCTATTTCTAGAATCTTCTTCTGCCCTGCAGCAGCTCATTCAAAACCCAGCAGCACAGATCTGATTTGTTGCTTTTTTGCAAAAGTTTATGACTTGTATAAAGTAACAGCAAACTACTACGTAAAATCGCCCTATTAGACTTTGGGCAGTAACATAATCTCCACCACAGGAACTCTTATGAAACTAATGCTCTAATGACAGATGACGTAAATGACTTTGCATGTGCATTATCTCCCGATAAACGTCAGGATGCAAACAGCCGCCTGCTTTTAAGAACAAGCATCTTTTCAAGGAAGCCAGTGGAGATGAGTATGTGACATAACAGCTCTGTGCATGAGATTAGACAGATGCAATCCGTGTATCATGAAACACCTGTCTAAGCAAAATCAAAAACGGCTTTAATTGGGTCTCATCCAATCAGATTCTGAGCTGTGAACTATTTGTCTTAGAATTCGAATTTTAATGAGATCATATAAGATTACCTGGCATTAGAGGCTTGGTCTGTGAACTCAGTGGCCACCAGTGAGAAGTACTTGCGCATTTTGATCCAGAGGTTGGGTTTGGGGATGCAGCCGTTGTGTGCGTGGATGGCGTGAATGCGGGCCATTTCACGTGCGATCAGCCTGCCAATAACAACAAAGGAAGACGTTGGTCAAAATGGCAATGTTTAATTTCAGCTTAAACACAATGCCTGGAAAAAGCTGTTCGTGTGGAAAAATGGATATTAGCCCAGGGTCACCGGTGTAGATTCTGATACGGTTCAATCTCCTGGAAGGAGATTACGTGACCCTCATGACTGCACATGAACTTCACTCCAAATCTGCAGTTAGCTTAGACTATATGAAGAATGATGTTTTTATAAACCATTTTTCAATGTTTTCAAAAGCTTTAGTTTGTTAAAGGGGTCATCGGATGCCCATTTTCCACAAGTTAATATGTGACCCTGGGACCACAAAACCAGTCATAAGGGTCAATTTTTCCAAATTGAGATTTATACATTATCTGAAAGCTGAATAAATAAGCTTTCCACTGATGTATGGTTTGCTATGAACAATAGAACAATATTTGGACGAGATACAACTATTTGAAAATCTAGAATCTGAGGGTGCCAAAAAAAAAAAAAAAGAAAAAATCAAAATACTGAGAAAATCACCTTTAGAGTTGTCCAAATAAAGCTCTTAACAATGCATATTACTAATCGAAAATTAAGTTTTGATATATTTACAGTAGGAATTTTACAAAATATCTTCAAGGAACATGATCTTTACTTAATTTCCTAATGGTTTTTGGAATAAAACAAAAATCAATCATTTTGACCCATACAATGTATTTTTGGCTATTGTTACAAATATACTCCAGCGACTTAAGACTGGTTTTGTGGTCCAGGGTCACATATGATTCTTTAGGGTCTTAATGAAAAGTCTATAACATGCTTTGATTAAAATTTCAATGGTAGTATAAATAACACCTTTTTTTTTACCTTGCCAAAATCAGCTCTGCCAAAATCATCCTGTTCTAGTCGAGGTTGCTTTAAATGTTAATGAGCTCTGCTCGCCCCGCCCCTCTCTTTTCTTTGTGGAGTGACGAGCCTGTTTACTTTAGCCGCTAAACTTGCTAACTAGCACATTATTAAGAAAGGCGATCGCAAGGATTCATGATAAAACCCTTATACTCACTTCTGCTGTAAGTGAAGCTGGATCACGAATGATTCGTGCAAACATAGACGGATATATGTAGATCGGGAGGCACATTCTATTCACAAACAAACCTAATCCAATGCATCTTCAGCGGCTCAGATGTCGGGAGTAAATGACGACTACTATGTTCATTATTACATCCAGCTACACAACACCTCAATTGTTCAATCGGAGATATTCTTGTCTAACTTACATCCCTGCTCCAGCATCGAAACAATGGAGGTCGGACTGTTACAGCTGATTTACGGCGGGTTTCAGGTAAAGCGCTCATGTCAATCAACTATCGTTGGAGAGGCCTCTGTCGGTGTGACACCACACCGACAAGCATCTGAGAATGGCTTGATTTGAAAAAGGGGATGTTATTTTTACAGATTAATTAAAACTGCATGGATTTTTATCATTTTAGGGTAGGTGTGTACATACACTGCCTACACACATTTATATGCAAACAACATGTAAAAGTGAACTTTGCATCCTATGTTACTTTCCCTAATGTCCTCCAAGAAGTTCATGTCTTTTTTTCTTCAGTTGAAAAGAAACGAAGGTTTTTGAGGAAAACATTCCAGGATTTTTCTCCATATAGACTTCAATGGGAATCGGGTTGAAGGTTCAAATTGCAGTTTCAAAGCAGATTCAACGGGCTCTTCGCAATCCCAGCTGAGGAACAAGGGGCTTATCTATCAAAACGAACGGTAATTTTCTAAAAAAACAAAACATTTATATTTATGCATTACGTAGTCACGTCGGAAAGGTCATGCATGACGTAGGCGGAAGTATCGACACAGTGTTTACAAAGCAAACATGCAAAGAAAGCCAAATGCCTTTTACAAGAAAGGTAAAACAACAATGTTGGATGATTTTGAAGTTGGAGGAGAAAATGAGATTGAGTTTTTCACCCTATGCTACCTTTTTGAACTGGAGCACACAGACGAAGAACTAACCAAGTGTAACCTTTCCAATGCAATTCCGCAATGTGCGAAGTTGAGCTAGTGCAAGATGCGCATTTGTAGTTAAAAAGTATATAAATGTTTTTTTTTTTTTTTTAAATGACCAATCATTTTGCTAGATAAGACCCTTATTCCTCAGCTGAGATCGTGTAGAGCCCTTTGAAGCTGCACTAAAACTGCAATCTGGATCTTCAACCCTGTTGATCCCCATTGAAGTCCACTATATGGAGAAAAATCCTGGAATGGTTTTCTCAAAAACCTTCATTTCTTTTCGACTGAAGAAAGAAAGACATGAACATATTGGATGACATGGGGGTGAGTAAATCATCAGGAAATTTTCCATAAAAAAAAAAAATGTACTATTGATCAAAAAAATGTATCATGGTTTTCAACATTGATAATGAAAGAATGATTTTTAAAGGTTCATTTGACGCTGAAGACTGGAATAATGATGCTGAAAATTCAGCTTTGCATCACAGAAATATATTACATTTTAAAATATATTCACACAGAAAACGGTTACTTTACATTGTAATAATATTTTATAATATTACTGTTTCCACTGTATTTTATTTATTTTTTTTACCAAATAATTGGTGAGCATAAGAGACTTATTTTAAAAACATCTGAAAATTTTTAAAGATCTGAATGGTAGTGTAAACTGATAATTTTCAGTATTGATTACTGAAAAATATTTTTCCTAATTTTAACACATAATTTTAACTCTAACTGCAGTGCATTCTGGGATTCTCTTATTAAAGGACATTATCTTCAATTTTGGACAAAAGAGGTATAATTATGTAATTAGTATCCACCTTTATATTCCTGTAAGAGTGGGAGTGGACATTGGTACATTTTATTGGTCCGGCTTCCAGTCTCATCTGTGTCCAGCTATTTTTAGCTGTACAAAACAGCTTGTTTTGCTGCTTGATACTGCAAATTGGTGTCTTACCATATTATTTTAATTATGAACACATTTGTTTGTAGTACTGTTTACTGCATGTTGTTGTTCTTCTCGTTATTTCCATACAGCGGCTAACGAACCGGAAGTCTCACGCATAGGCTTACTTCCGCGTTAAAGAAAGGGGGGGATAATTATAAAAATGTAAGCAGTATAAGGTTTTGGAACAGAGCTAAGGTTAGTTTTAATGGCATCCTTAATATAGTCACAAAGGCCAAAATAGACACTGTACTTCAAGCTAAAACCAGAAGCACTCTATGTTCTAACCCAAATGCCGAAGTCAAAAGTCCATTTGTGTTATTTTTAGAACGAACGCCCATTTGGATCCTTCCATTTTGTGCCTTGTGCTGAAAGGACCCACCTGAGTAACACGGGGTCCCTGACGTCTTGGGTATCCAGAGCGCGTCCTTCCATGAACTCGTAGCAGATCCCGTTCTGGAAGGTGCAGTACAGTCGGGGAGCGCAACCGTTGGCGTGCAGAACCTGGAAGCTCCTCAGTTCGTTGTCTCGGTCCACGATCAGCTCCGTCTTGTTGCCGTACACCCTCACCAGTACCACATCCTCAAGGCAGTCCTCCACATAACACCCCACCAGTTTGTTAGTCGTGCCATCTGTGAAAAACTGAAGGGACAAAAAACATAAATGTAGCATTACATCACTTTGTCACTAATGGATCTTCACCAGTGAATGGGTGGCGTCAGAATGAGAGCCCAAACAGCTGATAAAAACATTACAATAATCTATAAGTACTCCACACTACTTCAGTCCATCAGTTATTGTCTTGTGAAGTGAAAAGCTTCATGTTTGTAAAAAAAACAAATCCATTATTAGGATGTTTTAACTTCAAACCATTGCGTCCGGCTAAAATACGAGTATTCTATCAACAATACTGCTTTCTCCAGTGAAAAAGCTGTCTTGTCTGATTCAGGAGTGAAATATGCACAGATGAAGCAGTTTACAAGTCTAAACAAATTTGTCAATATAAGCATATAAGAGACTTACTTTAAAAATATTTAAAAAATCTTTAAGATCTGAACGGTAGTATAAACTGATCATTTTCAGTATTTTTTCCTAATTTTAACTCATTTGCAATGCATTTTGAGATTCTCTTATTAAAGGATAATATCTTCGATTTTGGACAAAAGAGGTATAATTATGTAATTAGTATGCACCTCTTTCTTCCCATAAGAGTGGGAAACAAATTTGTCAATAGATTTTGATTTGAGAGGACAACAGGGGATGGACTTTTCCACTGGAGGAAGCATTCTTACGGACATTTATAGTTCAGGATTTTTGGACATTTTTAGTTAAAATGCCATAATAAATTTGTTTTGTTTTTTTTTTACAAACAACACAGCTTTTCACCTCACAAGATGTTAATTAATAGACATTATAGCGTTAAGTGGATTACTTGTGGATTATTGTGATGTTTTTAATCAGCTGTTTGGACTCCAATTCTGACGGCACCTATTCACTGGAGAGGATCCACTGGCAAGCTGATTTAATGCTAAATTTCTCCAAATTTGATTCCATAAACAAGCAAACGCATATACATCTCGAATGGAACATGGGTGAGTAAATTTTCAGCAAATTTTAATTTTTGGGTCAACTAAAAAAGCCATTTCAAATCATTGAAATGTCAATCACAATGGTGCATATGATAACTGGCAAGATTTAAAATGCTTTGTGCTTGTAGAAATGCATCCCACAATTCACTGCACTGGCTTTGCCACCCACCGATGCATTTCTGGGATTCCTGAAATGACTAATGTACAAACAGAGTGAGTGGTCAACATACAGAGGATGTGTTCAGCTCTGAGCAGGTGGCGTTTAACAGTTTTGTCATCAGGTTACACACTAACGAGTCTCAGAAGAAAATGGGTTCAAGATAGATTGCTGACAGCAAATATCCCATATGAACAAATGCAAGATAGTTTGAGTCTCAAAGGCTGATTGAGAGGTCAGTGTTTACAGGTCAGGTGACTGTCATCAACAACCACAACACAAAGACTAACTCTTTCACCTCTGTCATGGATCTCCTAAACGGCTGGAACGCCGGAGCTCATCTTGTTGTAATCTGATGAATGGCATCAGTATGCCACGCATCAACAGAGGAGCTTTATTTTGAGCATTTTGGCTTCATTCAAACGACTGTACCAAAGCAGACGTGAACAATACGTTTGGGCACAATGCATGTTTTTCATTGATGAAAACTATGCTGGCTATCTGTAAACAGTGTTGTGGCATCCGCATGGAGGTCGAACGGGATTAGGTTCATTCATCCTGGCTTCAAAACAGCAGCAAACACAACTCATGTTGTGGGCCAATAGTATAAAATAAAGGTTCCAAAAGGGTGTTTTTGCAGTGAATGCCATAGAAGAACCATTCTGGTTCCCCAAAGAACCTTTGGAACCATTTTGAAAAACGTTTTAAAAATCTAAAAAACCTTTTTTGACTATAAAGAACCTTTTCTGCATTTGAAATGTTCCATGGATGTTCAAGGTTCTTCACAGAACCACTGATGTCAATAAAGAACCTTTATTTTTAAGAGCATGAGGGTAAATCTCCACAAAACATGTTGGAGTCATGGGTCAGTCCAAGATTTAAAAAAAAAAATATGAAAATTAGGATTATATTTTAGGATGGTGTTTTTGTCTCATGCAAATTTAGATAAATTGAATATCGCCATTGTGTATTCTGCAGATTTGAATGTTACCAAGGTTACATTATCTAGCTGGCTGAATTGTGGTTTTGTTGTATTCACAACAAGGACTTTTGAAAGGAATGGGATGAACATTATAAAAAAAACATCTGAAGGTTTGCATCATATGCCATCATTTTCCCAAAAAACTGATGTGCTGATATTAGGACTGGCAAACGATTAATCGCATACAGAATAAAAGTTTAAGTTTGCTTAATATGTATATATAAATACAAGCACATTCATGTATATATTTAAGAAATATTTTCAAGTATATGCATTTATTATAATTTTTATAGAATTTACATTATATATAAAGAAAATATTTCTCTTAAATATATACATTAATTTGTTTGTGTATTTATATATGCATAATAATTACACACAGTACACACACATATATTAGGCCAAGTCAAACTTTTTTTTTGTATGCGATTAATAGTGATTATTGTTTGCCAGCCCTAGTTGATATATAATGTGTGTAAGTTGCATTCATTTTGACTTTTTCATTTTTCAGAAAAAAAAAAATAAATAAAAAATAATGAAAGTATTAAATATGGTACATCAGGCTTTTGAGGAATGTTTATTTGTTCTGCACTGAATTGTACTTTTTGCCCCACAATAAAAACTACATAGATAACTAAGCATTTAAATATCTTGCTAAGACATTACTGGAAAATAAAGAGTGACAACTGATATTAATATGCATTTTATGTAAGTAGTCTGTTATACTTGTATAACAATCTCATTGATTTATCTTACAAGCTATGAGAATTTCATCTTTCTTTCTGGCCATAAAAGTATCAGCAACTATA